>PYHX02000158.1:42456248-42468393 GCA_004302925.2 Cochliomyia hominivorax
TTTAATTTTTTTTTTTTTTTTTTTTAAGTTTTCTTTAGTTTCTGTTGCTGTTTTGTTGTTGTTTTTGTGTATTAAGAAATATTTGTTAGTTGTGCATATTTGTTGGCAAATTATTGTTGTTTCCCGCCTTTTTATTCACTTTTGTTTGAAATTTTTATTTGGTCGGGGAGTGTTGCTTTTTGGTTACATGTTAACGTTTTTCGTTCATGCCAAAATATATATATTTTTCAAAAATTACATCATTTAAATTGTAGAAGGTGGTCAATTCTGAAATTATTTTTTATAAAAAAATATTGTTTAATTAAATATTTATCAACAGTAAATATTTGTTGCATTTTTGCATTTAATTAAAATTTTTCAAAAGAATATGAAATCAGTTAAGTCTAAATTTTAACTAACCTTCAACAAAAGAACTCTTGTTCTTACTGAAAATGTTGTAAGAAATCGAAAAATATTAACTCTCATTTTGATTCTGAACTGTATAAGAAAGAACAGAATCTGATTTCCGTATATCAGAAACTAACTTTGGGAAGAGTTGAAGCTTCTTGTGATAAAAATATACGAAGCTTAAATTATAAGTGATCATCGTTCCCACTTAGGATCATATGACTTCAATAAATCGGGAATATGGCATGGAAATTAAAAAACAAATTTCACACAAAAGTACACATGTTATATCAGGAATAATCTGAGATAATTAGAATAATTATATAAACATCGAAAAGAGTAGGCTTTCATAATATAGTACAATGTCTTCTTATTTATTTCTTGCTATCTGGTCTCATATCGCTTCAGGAGGAAAGCCTTGGAGCGATATTTTCAAGACTGTGATTGGTAAATCACTGGTAACAACAGTGACTGAATTAATTAATGTCGTTCTTTCTTATTAGTTGCATACTCAAATGTTTTTTTTTTAATTTTGAGCCACAAAAATTATTTAAAGGTTGTGCTGAACATAAATTTTGCGAACTAAGAATGAAAATTTATCCGTTTCCTACGGTGCACAGTGTGAACTCCATTTCATTAATCATTTCTATATACCTCCACCGCCACAAGTTGGGATGAGGGTATAATTAACTTTTGTCATTCTGTGTGTAACGCCAAGAACGAATCATCTCAGACCCTACAATGTATATATATTATTGCATCAAATCAAAAACTGAGTCAATAAAGCTATGTCCGTCTGCCTGTCTGTTGGAAACATTCTCACGACTAGAATAATAGTCCGAATTCAATGAAATTTGGCCACGTCATTTGTTATTGTCCTAAGCAATATGCTATTTAAAACCAGCTATATCGGTTTAAAAAGCAAGGAAGTTATCGACCGATATCTGAAACAACCTCCTGAAAAGAATCCCTTCTAGTTTCTTTTAAAATGTAATTGGACTTAAAAAAAAATTCGTGCAAAAGATCATCAAATTACACCCGAAACTCTGTGTGTCATATGTCACAATTTTTATGATAGATTAGATTTATTATTTTGATACAATAATAAATCTAAAGAAGCCATACTGTTCTTGGATCATTAATTGGCCCAGCTTCCATATAAGACCCTTTTCCGGAATATGATTTATAGCTTATAAAACTCTTAAATTTGAAAACAACTATATTGAAATTTGGCACTATTAATTTTTTAACTATATTAAATATATGAAATAAACTTTTTAACATGGGTCCATATTTTGATATAGCTACCATATAACGCTCCTTCCCGAAAACGGCTTATAAAACAATTAAATAAAGACTTATTCCATTGAAACTCGGTACAATGATTTTTTAACTATTTTAATTAGAACAATCTCGGTCCGTATTTGGTGTAGCTCCCATATCAGGTCCCTCACAGTTTTCAGCTTTATAAACGAGTAATTAAAGACCAATTCTATTGAAGTTTGACACAATTATTTTGTATTATAAAATTAGTTTGCCCTATATCGGTTCATATTTTCCCTATAGATCCCTTATAACGGGCTTTCCCTGAAAACCTGTTTGAGTTTATAAAATATTTAATAAAGATCAATTCCAGTGAAATTTAGCCAATGATTTTTCTAACTATAATCAAAGTATATTATAAATTTTAACAATCTTGGTCCAAATTTTGCTGTAGCTCCCACATAAAACCCCTTCCCGTAACACAGTTTTGAGCTTATAACAAGCATATTTTGTTTTTATACCCTCCACAATACAAGTGGTGAAGAGAGTATATTAACTTGTCATTCTGTGTGTAACGCTAAGAATGAATTATTTCAGACCCCATAATGTATATATATTCTTGCTTCGAATCAAAATCGATTTTCGTCAGTCTGTCCGTCAGCTCACATCCACAAAAATTGACCAGAGCTCAATTTAATTTGACCTAGTAGAAAAAAAGCAAACATTGTGAGTGGATATGTATATCTACGGAACCTAACGTATTACTTCAAACGAATTTGTAGTTGAGGGTATTGAAAATTCGGCATAACCGAATATAGCATTTGGTTTTATAAAAATACTGTGATCGATATCACTGTTTAACGGAACAGTGATTTAAAAATCACTTTCACTGGGAACGACGTTATTCAAATATAACGGTATCGCTCATCTCTACTTGAAATAATATCTAAACAAGCCAAATGAGTTTAATTCTCTGGCCTCAAATCAATGTATAGATAAGTTCTTCCATAATCAATTTCAATATATTGTGCATAAAGGCCGATAAAAGAAGTGAACTATTGATAATTCAAATGGAATTGATTAATGTAGTTTAGTGCTAGAAGCATATATCTATTTAACCCTTCGAAAATATTCAGAATTTAGTTCTTCACTTGCTTTACTATTTATCATAAGAAATGCTGGAAATCTATATACCAAACGTTTCCTCTATAAAATACTGAAGTTTTTAACAAGAAAATTAAGTAGCGGTTCCATTATGTTTTTCTGAGATAAAGGAAAAAAGTAATCTATTCATTATAACCTTATTATAATTACTGCAGTATAGGTTGGATATATTAGACCTCTTAACGATCTTGGTTCGAGAGGCAATACTACACATAGAAAAAAATCAATGTAAAATCAATTAAAATAGAAATAATTTAACTTTTTTTCAGTTACGACTTTGCTTTATAGATAAAAATTGATATTTAACATTGTTTTACAGTAAAATTCTAAATTCTTTAAATTTTACTACTTTAAAATAATTTTAAAAATATATCGTTGTATAACATTATATATTAATATCGAAAGAAGATAATGTAAACAATATTATTTCATCACAAACATAAAAAAGTTTAATTTAAACTAAATGAAAATAATTTATTTAATCTCAAATCAACTATGTTCAACGTTGATTTTACTTCATGTTTTTTTCTTTGTATACTTTCTCGATTATTTTAGAATATTCAGCTCTTAAGGAGGAGTGACTCCTTTAATAAAATATAAAGACAGTTAGTGAATTTTGGGGATATTAATTTGTTAAAAATATAAAATTTAAATAAACCTTTGCCATTTTCAAGACCTCATCCTTTCTCTTTGTTCTCCGAAAATGAAAAACAGTTAATTATGGAAGTATTACAGAAAGCTTTAGAGGTACATAACAAATAGCAGATCCATTCCATACTATCTGAGTACAAAAGGTTGGGATTAAGATCCCCGAATTGCCACATTGTAAAATATATAGTAAAAGGTCCGAAAGTCAATAAGAATCGGTAGAACATATTTTTTTTTTGCTAAAGTCTTATTGTTTCTTCCAATTTTTCCTTTGTATTTGTAAAAAACTATTTGGCTACAAAAAAGTTAGGGATCTGTATTCCTGGATTGACCGAGAAATATATAGCAAATATATATTTTTTTCTAATGCCCTATATTTTCCCCTATATTTGCATTGTATCTCTGAAAAGTGCTTTTTGGGTATAAAAAAGAGAGTTGTCGGGATCTCTCTGCATTTGTCATGTTCTAAGAAACATATAGCGACGAAGATGCTTAGAATTTATAGAGCATATTATTTCCCAAACACCTATCTTTTTCTCAATATAAAAATTATCGTTGGATGATGTTTTTATAAAATGTTAAAATTGTCGTCTCTTTTTATTTCAAATTAATTAAAATTTTGTTTAAATTTAACAAATTGTTTAATTATGTATGACAACCGACATTTAGTTAAAAACGTATTATGTGTCAGTTGGACAGTTCGGCAAACGAAAAATGACACCGTGCTGTGTTGATAGTTGATACCCTTTACAAATATGACCATTAACAGTATGTGAGTTTTCCATTTTTTTGACGATGGAAGGTTTAAAAAATCTCAGGGCAATGGTTTTAATTTGGAGATGGCTCAGACTACGATGTCAGTTGTACTTAAAGAATTGTTTCCAAAATGACCGAGGAAGGAACAACTAAAATTAAAAACTTTTTTCTACGGAAAAACAAACTTAAGCATTATGGGACATTAAAAAATATCTATCAGCAAAGCAAGGACACCAGAGCAATATTTGGATTTAACTCTATTTGTTCAAAAAGTCACTCAGATTCTTTTCTAGTTCTAACTTCAATAATTTTGTGCCATATAATTGGAAAAATATATTATAATTCTTCAAATAAAATACAAATCCAACGTTTTAATTTAATTTACCATTTAGCAACTGAAATTGACAGTTGTCAGTTGCCATCTATAATATAATTTTGGCAACTGAAAACGCAATTGAAGTTCGGTTGCCATTCGTAAGCGACCCATAAATCTTTCAATAATTTAAATAATATATATTTTTAATTATTTCCTTTTCAATCAATTAGCAACACTTTCAATTTCATATTTTTTATATCATTTTTAGAAATAAAAATTAATTTTCAATTTCTCTTAAAAATTAAACTCACATTTTTGTTTTAAATTTTATTTATTTATGTTTATTTTTTATTGTTATGATTTTTTTTGTTTTTGCAATATCACGTAAACCTTTTATGTGTTATAATTTTATATTTAAATTGTTAGAAAATATTTAAATTTGTTTATTTGTTTATTTGTTTATTGCAACCGTTACAAATTTAGCAAATACGATTTGTAAATTTTTTCAAATAAACAATAAAACCGTTTTATAGGTTAAACGTAGTTTAATGAAACGCGATTCGAAAACAACTAAATTTAATAGTTTTTGTTTAAAATTTATAAACCCCTGAAAATAGTAAAACTCTTTTGGCTTTTTTTCGTTTTGTTTTGTTTTTAATAAATTGTGGCAAGTAGGGAAGTTAGCAAAATGTTGTTATTTAAGTTTTTTTTCAGTTATTGTTGTTGTTGGTTGGTTGGAGAAGTTCACTTTTAAGTTAATATTTTGATTAAAATGAAAAAATCCCAAAACATATTGAACAAGTTTAAGCTTTGGTTAAGAAAAGTTATGTTAAGAGAAAGATGATGGTAAGAAAAAGAGAGTTAAAGTTATATTGAATTCCTTAGCTAAGACAAAACCAAAAGCTTTAAATTAGTTGGTAAATCGAAATTAATTATGGTGGATACTTTAACAACGGTTATGTAAAGTTTTATAAATTGTTTTAAAGTCTAATAATGATCAGTGATCTCTCTTATGAAAATGAGAGTAAATTTTTAATAACTTATTGTATTATCCACAAATCGGGAAGTTAAATACTTTACGGATAACATGGAAATCATAAGTATAGTTCCATGTACTCCCTATATCAAACCAGAATTCACGACAAAAAGATCTAAATTCATTGGGATTTTAAAACATTACTCTGCTTAACATTATATAGGGATCATTAAGATGGCAAGGAGTTCCTGAAATAGTTACACAAATTTTCAATGCTATGCACCAGGTTCTTCACAACTTGAATTTAAATCAATAATTTCAATTAAATGCTGGAGTATAAAAGATGATATTTAATACCTGAGGAAAATACGCGAAGTCTGATCGGAGAGAAGAGGATCTTCAACTTGTCGTAAAATAAAGTTAAACAAGAAGACTTTAAAAGATTAACTCTCCATGCAGGCTTTCAGATAAATTTAAGTAAACCAAAGCCGTCGGAATCAATAATTCAAGCACCTAAGTTGTCAGGCTACAAGTCCAGCTAGACGACTACGTATCTGTATATAGTTCCTTTTATATAGTCTGTATAGTAACAAGAAACAGTGGTGCAGAAGTATTTGGCAGGATTACAAAATTTAATTACTAGACTTAATAAAGATTTAACCATCAGTAAGCTTTAAGAAGAAATGGAGTTCCTGAAAGGATTCTATAATCATCAACGTCTTCAGCGCATTCAGACTACTATAAATAATTTGGAAAGACTTCCAGATTTCCAAAGGAACTAAGCATATTGATGGGTTAGCAAAGATGGTACTTGAATAGAACCAAAGCTAAGGTCTATTAGAGTTAAACCCTACATGAGAATCAGCCAAAATAACAACAAACGGAGCAGACATCCAGCAGAAAAGGATTTTAATCAAGATGGCATCATCGCTAACAACAAAAGGAAGGCATTAAGACAAGGTTCTGAGAGGCGCATTCGGACCACTACAAACAATTTAAAAAGGCTTCCAGATTTCCAAATCTGGAAAGGCTTGCAAATTTCTGAACGAACTTAGAATATTCAGAAAGAATAAAGTTGGTTTAACAAGGATGACACTTGAATGGAACCAAAGATAAAGTCTATGACAGTTCGATCTTACATTAGAAGGGGCAACAAACAGGGCGGTTATTCAGCAGAAAAGTTGGACATCATTTTCAAGGATGCCTTTCAACAGCCATCATATTCAAACAGGGTGGTTATTCAGCAGAAAAGTATTTTAATCGAGCTGTCAGCAAAATGCTTTTGTAATATACTGTTGCACTTGCTTTAATTCTTATTAAACAAGCCGATATTTCTCGGATTAAATTTCATTAGCGATGTACAAATTTTAATGCTTAAGCAATTTACTGCTGCTTATTCGACGTTAATGAAAGATGTTGGTCATCATTTTCGAGGATACCTTTCAACAGCCATCAATTTCCTCGAAAGACATTAGAAAGTATGCATTTCGCATTAATAGTGATTAATTAGTGTTAAATTAGACCCAATCAAGAGAAACTGAAGCTCGAAGCTAATTTTGGATTATATGCCCAAGATTTGGTCTGTCAAGATCTTACGAAATTAAAATTCAACCATACAATTGCTTTAATTGGTTACTTACTTACCATTTTAGAACTGTATAAAAAAGTAGTTGAAAATTTTGATTTTTACTTGACCAATCGAAACTAAAATTGACATCGGTTGATGGACGTCCTTACTTGACATACTATAGTTACTAATATTTGCTATCTGTTCCTACCTAACAATCTAGCTTGTTCATTAGCAAAGTGGTTTTTAAGAGTAGCAGATCTTTAAGGTAACCCCGTCAATTCTTCTTAGAGAGAGCTTAGTCTTAAGTGACTGACACTGTATGGATGACAAATATTCCAATATTTTCAAGAATGATATGACTCTCAGCAGCTCGCATTCTATGTAGATTATAGAGATTCCGATTTCTGTTCATTTCAACATCCAACAACTTTTTCAGTAGTAACAATGCAAATGTAGTTTAGTTGCTTTGATCAACCGAACATCTGAGGTGTTAGTACCTTTCTGGCCTCATCGAATTTCTGCTATTACGTTTTGTTGGGTTGTTTGTGAAATATATTAATATTTAAACCATCAAAGAAAATGCCGGAATCAATACCTCTGAATAATCTTTTGAAGAAAATTGAGATCATGTTTTTTTATAACCAAATTTAAGGATCATTCTTTTCTAGGTGGTGTTTATATCTCAAGGTTTATGGAGTTCATTTTTTGCTTTGAATAAAACATTTAGAGTTTAAGAAATGTCGCTCCTTTTCATATAAAAACGTTCGAATGATAGTGTACTATCAAGGATCACCCGAAAATCATTAGATCTCTCTAAACTTCTTTATACTTATGATCGCTTAAATATTTAATTCGTAAATTTTCCCACAAAATATTTTAATATTTACACACCTGAGATTTTCGTCCAAATGAGATAAATTTAAACACAGGTGATCTTTTGCTATAACAAAGAGAAGAAGCTAAAAAAGATATTTTTGTGTCATAATAATTAAAATAATAATTAAAGCTGTGTGTGAAATCTAAAGCTGATGAAATTAGACAACATTTGACGTTCAATGTTTATTTTGTTCAAAATTAAATTACACTTTTTATCAAATAAATAAATTTTACTAAACAAATATTTACATAATTTTGAATTCGTTATCTCTTGACGAAAAACCGATTAAAATACACAAAATAACAAATAATTTTGAACCCGACAAAGGGGAAAAGTAACATTTGGGGGCAACACATGAAGGCTAAAATGAAGAAATGAAAATGCTCTGAGAGAGAGTGATCATCACTTCTAAGATGGCTGACATTGTGATAAAGTTGCAAAATATTTTAAAGCTATAAATTGTTTTACAAGTTAAACGAGATATTTTCGTTGTAAATTATCAGTATAAAAATGGCAAACTTTAGGCATAAACAGATTTAGATTATAGAACTATGGAGCAGAAACAAAGGCGAATGTGAAAATTGTTGAAGATAAAGATGAAATGATTTTATAAAATAAAACACATTTTGCTGTAGACGTTCGTAACAAAAACAGTTTCAGTAAGTTTCATTAGCGGAGAATTAAAAATTTAACTTAAAAACAACAAAATATGGCTACCGCAATTGAATTATCTGCTAATGATGTTCAAGGTTTGTGCCGCCGCTATTTCAAGGATTATGAAACCACTAAGGATACACAAGATCAGCAAGAACATGAGAATGTTAATAACTTTGAAGTTAACTATTACAAACTGAAACCCATCTCTGAAGATCCTTCAGGATTTTTGGGCAATCACCGTTATCTTTTTGTAGAGGTTTCCAAGAAAAATCCTCAACAGCCTGATGCAGTACAAAATCTTAGATTCTTTACCAAATCGGCACCCATGGAAATTGCCTCTCGCATGGAGTATATGGAAGAATTTGGTGTTTTCAAAAAAGAGATTGCGGTTTATCGTGATGTCCTTCCACGTCTGCAGGAGATTTTTGAGGGTATAGCCCCTAAATGTTATTATGCTGACAACAATTGGTTGGTGTTTGAGGATCTACATCAACAAGGCTACAAAATGGGTTCAGGACGTGATGGCCTGTATGATTTGGAGCACTTAAAATGTGCCATCAAAAACTTAGCCGCTCTTCATGCAGCCTCTTTGGTCTATGAGGTCCAACAAAAACAAAAGGTAAATGTTTTACATTCTTTGGCTGTGGAGGAAAATGCTTATCCTGTTTACACTCCTGAACATGTGCGTTATCAAAACTTCAGTAATGGTGTTAAAGTATTTAAGGAACTCATTAAGCTTCTGCCAAAATATCAAGATAAATTAGATTTAATACTCCCTCAAATACAAGATAAAATGGCGGTTATTTTCGAATTTGTGAAAACTTCTCGAAAATATCAGAATGTCTTTGCTCATGGCGATTTATGGGCCAATAATATTATGTTTCAATACAGTAAATATGGTGATATACCCATTCATTCCCGTTTTGTAGACTTTCAATTGGCTCGTTATGCTCCTCCTATGATAGATTTAATTACCATACTCACCATACCTACCACACGGGAATTCCGTTCGAAATATCTTATGGAAATGATAGCCGATTATTATCGCTTCATGTCTGAGTTCTTAAGCCGAGAAAATCTACAAATTAAGAATTTCATCACAGAGGAGGAATTATACGCTTCCTTTAAAGAATTCCGTATTGTGGGTCTTATAGAATCCTGTCTGTTCTCTCATCTTACCATATTACCCCCAGAATTGACTCAAGCACTGACTGGTACAGCTGATGGTTTCACTGATTTCTTTGATCGCAAACGGGTGGAAATCTGTTTGAAGGCATTTCATGAAGATGAAATTTATAGAACACGAATGACTGATATGTTGGAAGATTTAGTTGATAATTTTATCTTAGTTCCATAACCAGTAGTCGTAGGTAAATCCATATATAAGTATTATAAATATAAACAAAATAAATATAAAAATATATTTTATTTTATTTTGGGGTAAATTAAGTGATTTTATAAAGTTAATATTTGATATGAATAAGACTTTAGAAAAATAGATAGTAAAATTTTTGGGAGTCATAACAATAAAGTTTAATGATTTTAATTGTCAAAACAAAAATAATAGACAGTGTTCGAGAGGTGTTAGAAATTATAATGAAAATAATTGTGGAATAAAGATGATGAAATTCTTTATATTGAAGGACATAAAGAATCTGAAAGATGTTGGAATGTTATTGATCAAATAATACAACTTCTTACAAAACGTTTTCAAAAGATTTGAAATATTATAATCTTAAATCTGGGATCCCTGTTTCATCTAGAACTTTTTTCTAGAATCGTCCAAATATTTTCAAACTCCAACTGCGAGTAGCTGTTCCTTCATTAAGAGTTTTTTTTCAAATGTGATTAGAGTTCATTTATTAGATAAATCCAAAGAAAATAAAGGTTTGGGAACTTATCGGTTATATAACAGCCTGGTTAGCTCAGCCTCTAATTCAAGCTGCAAAACTTATTTGTGTAGTTGTTATGCAGAACGGATCCATTAATGGATTGAGTAATGGTATCTGGAAATGTGTAAAAAATTGCATGAAAATGAAAATAAAGAGGGAAGAGACATGAAAATTATGCTGTCTGAACAAAAGTGACCTAATTCGGTCAAAGCTATAGAAAACAAAGCCTTTATGGTTCATATTCCAATTGAACTCCCGAGTGGTAACTTTGAATCTGGCAAATGTTTGTTTCTTAAAGTCAGTTGGATGAGGATCACCTTAGAATAGAGATCTTACGAACATCAGTACAGAGCAATTAATATACTCGCAATGTATTAATGGGAACATTGTGGACTTTCACAGCTGTTACATCTTTACCTGTGGTATGGTGAATTTTGTGTCAGTTTCTATAAAATTAATTTTGAAAAAGGTTGACCGTTATAGAAATTGCAATTGCACAACGGATCAGTTACTCTGTCAGCTAGATTTAGAGCAGGACAACGGAATTTCAACTGACTCTGCTTTGAATACACTAGATGCAGGACATTTTCGGTAAGCGATTCGTCTGTTTATTACCAATGTGGTTCCTATACTAGTGTAATATCAGATGTCCAAAATAGCTTTGCAAATTTTCCTCTTTATCGGTCGACTAATAGGAATTTGATTGAATGGACGTGAAAGAGATGCCGCCAGATTGTCGGCAAATGTTCCGGTACTTCCAGAATTATCCCTGTCGTCCAAAAGTTCGCATGCCATTTAGATAGCAAATATTTTATCCTGAAATTCGATATGAGATTTTCTAAAAAGACTCCATCCTTTACACCAAAGCTCATTTTGGAACCATCTGTGTAGATCCTAATGCTATGTTACCCGAGAAGAATATCTAAATTCCACATATTTCTGTAGATATATTTGAATTTTGAAAGATCTATCGTAGTTCATATATGGTTTAACGTAATCCGAGGCCACAGTTAGATTATCTGGCAGAGTGCTGAAAATCCTCGCATATCGATATGTTGTAGATTTCCTCAAATACTGCTTTGAGCATCACTGTAGTGCGAAGGGCTGGTCCAGTGATAATAACTCAGTAGGCCACAATCTGTTAAACAGTTGCGGAGTAAATACAAACCTTAGGTCATAATCTTTTGCCGGTTTCTTTCAAATTCTAGAAAACTCTAGACGTTTTTAAGCAAAAAGTGTTTTAACAGTGGTAACACTCGATAAAGTTTCAGCAATATAGAAACGGAAATACCCTGTGCATTTGATCTCGTGAGAATTGATAAAAAAGTTGTTAAGTTGTTGTAACTGGAGATACATTTCACTAATCATTAGCAGTAAAATGGAGACAGCCCCCATAAACCTTAACGATCGTTTAAATTATAGTGAACATAAATAAAAGTTATATTTATCTTTTTAAGAAAACAAATAAGATTTCGTTTGTCAACTAAAAATATATTTTCTCTTAACTTAATCAAGATAAATTACAGTTACTAGAGCACATTGTGTCTTAATTACTCCACGAATCACCACATACTATTGGATGACGAAAGTGAATTGTCTATAAAAACCTGCTGGAAAAAGAGATTTAAATCTCGCGATT
>PYHX02000158.1:42468493-42491440 GCA_004302925.2 Cochliomyia hominivorax
TCATAGTAATAAACATGTCAACTCCAGTTACCTTGACACTGACAGTCGTTAAGAAATTATGTCATAAATATTTCAAGGATCACGGAGCTGGAGATGAAAATGTAAATATTGAAATTATTAATTATGATTTAAAGCCAGTGTCTGAAGATCTTTCGGGATTTTTTGGTTATCATCGTTTCTTAACAGTGAATTTGAAAAACGGGGATGATGGAGAAGGAAAATCTCAAACCATAAGATTTTTTACCAAAACGGCTCCAGTGGAAATAGAATCACGTATGGAATATTTAGAACAATTTGGAGTTTATAAAAAAGAAATGCTGGTATTTAGTGAAGTTTTACCAAAACTTGAACAAATCTTTCCTGGCATTTCTCCCAGATGTTATTATGCTGATAATACCTTATTGGTGTTGGAAGATCTAAATTTGCAACACTACAAAATGGCAGCCGGTAGAGATGGTTTATTAGATTATCCCCACTTAAAGTGTACCGTTAAGACTTTGGCAGCTATGCATGCAGCCTCGATTATTTACGAAGTTCGAGAAAACAAAAAATTCAATGAAATTTTCCCGGATGTCTGTATGGAAAATGCTTATCCTTTAAATTATCCTACTGAACATATGCGTTATCAAAATTTCCGTAATGCTTTAAAGGTGTTCAAGGAATTTTTAAAACTCATGCCGAAATATCAGAATCAATTAGATGAAGTTCTTAGCAAACTACAACCAAAAATGGCTTTAATTTATCCCATGGCCCAGACCTCTACAAAATATCAAAATGTTTTCTCTCATGGTGATATGTGGGCCAATAATGTTATGTTTCAATACAGTGAAGATGGCAAAACACCTATACAAGCCCGTTTTGTGGACTTCCAATTGGCTCGTTATGCTCCTCCTATATTAGACCTGATAACTATTTTGACAATACCCACCTCTAAAGAATTTCGCTTCAAATATCTTATGGATTTACTTATGGATTACTACAATTTTTTGCGGGAATTTTTGCAACAGGAAAAACTTTCTTTAGAAGATTTTATTACCAAAGAACAATTCTATGAATCGTTTAAGGAATTTCGTGTTTGCGGTCTTATAGAATCATGTTTCTTTTCTCATTTGACAATTTTGCCACCAGAATGTACTGAAAGTTTGGCGGGATCTGCAGATGGTTTCACAGATTTCTTTGAACGTAAGAGGGTGGAAATTTGTGTGAGAGCTTTTAATACAGATGCCACTTATAGAGAGAGACTAACAGATATGTTAGAAGATTTAGTAGATAATTATGTTTTAGAGAAATGAATTGTAGAAATAAATATGATTTAAAACTTTGGTGTGTTTTTGTTTTATATTAAGACTTGAAAAAGAAATCGATCGAAAATAATCGTTCACGAGAGCACTTGGAGACAGATTGGTTCATTATGATACCATGAGTTTACACTCTCTTCATTTGAAGAGAGATAGAGACATTAATCATAAAACTTTGTGTTCCGATCCAACTACTTCTATTAGTATGATCAGATCAAATATTAAACATAGTTTCTTTGATTTCTGAGAACTATGCAGTTGTACAGATCTCGCCATGCAGCTGCTAATGTTACTCTTCATCCAAATATTAGCCTAATCAGGCAGTGCTGTTAGTATATCAATTAGTATACTAAAGGAGTTTCTCTGTTATAAAGATTAAGATTACTGTTGGACAGTCCTGATCACCAATTTCGCCTATTGCCAATTCATCAATCCTGTTGATCATTTTAAACTTTACAATATGCCGATTTCTGACATTCATTTCAATGAATAATCAACAGGAAAACTCTATGAACCTTTCTTATTTTAATTTTTACAACAACTCTTATATAACGAGATCGCATTGTATCTTATTACCTTCGTGGAATATGTTTTCCTCCTTATCTGTGTTAGATAATCAGTTTCTATCGCCTGCTTACCGGTGTCACTTATAATAGTATCAAGGTCGACGAGGTAATGCTCTTTCTTCCATTCCAGATTTATAACACCTAGACTTCATGGCTCACAAAGCTGAAATTCATGTAGACCTCGGTAGACTCTGTTTTATGTCAGCGATGGGCGGCCTTCAAGTGCGACATTCACATGTTAACTTGAAATCGTGCAATTTGTGTCATTTATCAATTTTTAATATTTTTTCAATGTGTATCACTTGAGGAAAGAAGTCCACATAGGAGCAGCATAATTTATCACTGATCGGTGAAGTGTTTATTAAGTAGCCAATAAGGTTCGTTTATTTATACGCCAATTACTGCTTCTCTGGGTTAATTATGGTCATCAGGCTATCACGCATTAGAATGTACAGAATGTGGTTGCTGAGGGTGTAAGTAGAAGAGGTTTAAGAGGTATAGAGAAGTTGTGGTAGATTGATATCTGTAGTCGAAGTAGTTCTGTTTTATTGAAGCCTGTAAACACATCCACATTTTCAAATTAAACCACAGTTTTTCTTCAAATTTGCAATCGTTTAAAGGAACACTCGCTCTATGTATTCCTATCTAGATACCGCAGCAACTGTCCTTCTAAGAACACTAGCCCCCCTCCAATCTTGGTAAACAGACACATTGCTTCATTATTATTTTTTCTATTCTGCGCTATAGCATTAAGCTCAGGCGGTGAGAAGTAAACCACACAGAAAATCAAGGTATTCATCTGTTAAATTCGCCCTTCTTTTCGCCAGGACATTAGTCTCCAAGTAGCCAAGATTACTCCCATATCTGTGCGTCCAAACAAGTGCAACGTTCGAATGCTCTGCCATATTATTTAATGATGTGTGACATTCCCGGACGTGATTCGATATCGTGTAGAAATATCCTAAAGTACCTCAGCCAATTGGTAGCTCTACTTTCTCTACTTCCCTGGATAAAATAAATAGAAATTCTTCCTATTTATACAAGTGAATTTTTCATTATCCATAAAAACTGTTCATAAATTGATTCTAATAATTATGGCTTGAATTCAATATTCATAACTTGTATTAATTTCTGGTTATCAGTTTCATTAAAATGTATCTCCGCAATAAATCAAACGTTAAATAAAGACTTAATAATGAGAATTAAAACACTTGTACACCTCGATAATTAAGATAAAACATCTAAAAGGATAATTACACAAGCAAAACAATAAACTTATATAACTAAAACCATGTTGACATGTACTTAAAAGCCCTTGACTTAATCGTAATAAATTACAGTCTTAATAGAACCATTTAATCGTACAGTGAAAGACTTAACGCGAAAAGTGTTTAATAAATTAAGTAAAGAAACAGTAATAGAAAATGTTAAGAGTACGTGATGTGGTTGAGGAATATTTACAAAATTCCACATTACATGGAGCCCGTTTTATAGTGGATAAAGAATTAACCTGGTTGGAAAAAACCTTTTGGGGTTTATGTCTATTGGCCTCATGGTTTGCTTCGTGGAAGTTAATTAAAGTGTCATTGTGTAAATTTAAAATCTATTTTCAAGGACCTTCAGAAGTTTAAATTTATTCTATTTACCTTTTAGCTGCTTTTGAAAATAATGCTATAAGTTTTGGTGTTGAATCTAGTTATCGTGATTGGGAAACAAATTTCCCCGCCATTGTGGTATGTGAATCGAAAAACATGGATAGAATACAAGAAGTGGCTGAACAGTAAGTTCTAAAAAATAATTCTCAGGAGTTGTTATTCCTCTCACTTATTTTAGACTTTGGGGTGCTGATCACGATTTCACATTGGAGGAAGTTCTTAGTGAAATTGCTTTCTTTCGTGGTGAATCTTATCACACGGTCCATGAGTGTGGTGGCGAGGAACCTTCTGAGAATTGTTTTTATTCAAATTTTTCCTATTACGCTCAATTGGTGCGCAGCAGTTGTGAGAATACAATCAAGAATTGTTTATGGAATAATAAACCGTTTGAGTGTTGTAAATATTTCCAACGTATGGAAACTGAATTGGGTCTTTGCTATGCTATCAATTCATTGCAGTCGGGGTGAGTGCAGAATCAAGGGAAGAAATTGAGGGTAAATAGAGTTTTAAATTTGAGTTGTTTTCTAGGCGAAATAGTGGTCCCAAATTAAATATGTGGTCTAATCGTTATACTGGTCCGGGAGCTTTAAGAATGGATATTTATACAGAGGCAGTAGTAAGTTCAGAATCATGAAAGCGTATCTAGATACTCTGAAAATTGTTTTTTATTCATATTTGTGACCAGATTAAATAATGTTTTTGGAGTTAATTTAATGATTTCGAATCTGTATAATTGTTGTTGTAACAGTTTGTTTTTTGTTAGGAGTTTTTTCCGTTACTGCTTCGACTTCTCAAGGTAGTTCAGATGCAATATAGGTTACTTTTTTAACATCAAGACTACATCTTTTAGGTAAGGCCTTTTTTAACCTGGATTTGTGGGTCCAAATATTTTCATTGGTACACAAATTACCTCTTTCATGCTTTTGGAAATATCTCATTGACTTCTTCTCTCCTAAATCATAAACATATATATATTTAAATTATGTGTCCATGTTGCCATAATTTAAAGTTAGAGACTCAAAACTAGCGTCAATTGATCTGGATATCAATTGCTATCAAAGCCCTATGGAAGTTTCTCAGAAGTAAGATTGAGCTCCAAACTTTTGGATAAATGAGTTTCCTTCTTAATAATAAAAAGAAGGGATTCATGTTCAGTCTCTGAATGATTTACAAGAGGAGTTTTTATATGAATTTTGGCCTGGTTTCACTGACGATTTGGTTCCTGTAATTATGTTAAATACTGTCATATAGTAGAATCTTTGTAATCTCCAAAATCAAGGATGAACATTCACACAGAAACGTAAATTTTAGATGTGTCCGAACAGATTTACTTGAGTAGTTGTATAAAATTTTGGGACGTTTTTAAATAGTAAACGATTTTTCATCAGAAAAGGAAGTTTCTTCAGAGACAAATCCCGGAATAATTATCTCGATTGTAAAAGTATTAAACCTTTATAATATGGAGCTTTTAAATTATTCGGAGATTCTAAAATCTCTCGATCAATATATGTATCTGGACAGACATACCAACTGAACCACCATAGACAATTAACATGGTCAATGTTTGAATTCTTAAAGTCGTCAAAAAGAATGTGGAACTTTTGAGACTTATAAATCTCTCCAAGTACGGTACATTCGTTTTTAACATCGACTGATCTTAGAAAATCTCCTCAATTTTGCTCATGATGTTTTATTAACACATTAACTCCCTTGACCACATAAAGAGGGTCAACATGTGGTTTCTCAAACGTATACAAATATTTTGCTTATTTTAAATGTAACTCAAATTGGTTCCAAACTTTTTCCTAACCATGATAGAGAAAAGTTTTGTCGCTATGACCTAAAATAAACTCGTAAGGAATATGGAATCCTAAAGACTTATTTTTTCCTTCTTTTGAACACTCGGATAATATTCGGTTGATCATCGGAAAATTATACCCACTTAAAATGAAGAAGATTTCGTTTATAATCTGCTTTAAAAGCTTAATGTTACTTATGCTCAAAGAAAGGGTGCGTGATCTTATTAAATGTATTTGCATTTTTGCGGGTACTGATTCTTAATGCTTCCAAATTATCTCGTGACAAAATCTTCTCTTACTCATGTTAAAAAATGTTTTGCCTTAAATTTTGAAAGAAACGGTTAAAGTGATGCTCGATCATTTTCTTTATATAAAAAACTCTTGTAAGAAGTCACGCCGATCGTAACGACAGTGACATTTTTTCTGAATTTTAATACTTCGTAAGACACTCACATTCAAGGGAATAGATTTCTTAATGTGTACTTTCGTTTGCTTTGTAAAATTTCTGGTTTCTGAGACCCTCTAATAAATAATATTGATGTCTTGATTGGAAAATAATATTTCAATTAAATAATAAAAGCTTCCACCTATAAGTCCTTTAATTTGGTCCAAAAGGAACTACCGACTTTCCTAATAAAAAATTTTCCTAATAAAAAATTTTAATAAGTTTAATTAAATGCGATAAAGTGCTTTGAGTTTCGTGTGTTAAACTAAAAATTTTTTATTAGGAAAGTCGGTAGTTCCTTTTGGACCAAATTAAAGGACTTATAGGTGGAAGCTTTTATTATTTAATTGAAATATTATTTTCCAATCAAGACATCAATATTATTTATTAGAGGGTCTCAGAAACCAGAAATTTTACAAAGCAAACGAAAGTACACATTAAGAAATCTATTCCCTTGAATGTGAGTGTCTTACGAAGAACACACGAAACTCAAAGCACTTTATCGCATTTAATTAAACTTATTAAAAATCCTCCTTAAAGGTCTTTATTTTGGGCGAGGAAGAGGTACCTACATTAGTAACACCCAAAACTGATTACATAGTAGTGGGTCCTTATATATCCTTTGTGTAAGTAGAACACTGCACAACATTCAAAATAAATCTCCTTTTTAATTAACTCCCATTATATTCCCCTAAAAGGCGTCACATTTCCAAACGTGACATTCAAAACGATGAACAAATTCGTGAGACTAGTGTTTCACAACGTAATTGTCGTTTCAACGATGAAAACAATCTTGATGTTCATCGTTATTACAGTTATAGTGCTTGTACCGTGCAATGTCGCAAAGATAAACAATTGGAATTATGTAATTGTTCCAGTCATTTATCACCCAATACACCCAGTTGGCAAAAATGCAATATGGATGGTTTAGAGTGTCTCAATCGTAATTATGAAGATTTATCGGTGATTATAGCAAAATGGTCAAAGGGACGTAAGGGTTTGGTGTGTGACTGTTTGCCATCCTGTACTGAGGTGGATATTACTACAGTGGTGGACAGTAAAGAAAAGTATGTTAAGATTTAAATAGAGAAGGAATTTGATTCATTCATTATGAAATCTTTAGTATTTATAATCAAAATCCAAATTCTAAAGTGGAAATAGCTTTAGTGGAGTTACCAACCGAACGTTATAAACGTAATGTGGTGCGTGGTAAATTGGATTTAGTGGGTAAGTTTTGATTGCAGATTTCCTTTAAGGAGTTATTTTCTCATAATTGTCTTTTTCTCAGTATCCATTGGTGGCACTACTGGTTTATTTGTAGGCGCTAGTCTTTTGAGTTTTGTGGAAATCTTTTATTATATAACCATACGTCCCTATTTTGGAGTTCTATATGAGAAACGTTTGTTGAGGCAGCGATTGCAATAAAATGATTCTTTATTTCTAATGTGAACTTAATATATCGTGTCAATGGCTTTTTCTATTTAACTATTAAAATATGTTTATCAGATACGTAGAATAATTTTATTTTTAGAAAATGCAATTATCGTTATCTTTATTATTTTATTCTGTGCAATTTTCACAATTTTATCTCAACGTTTGATATCTAAGTGCACATTTTAAAATATATATTGCTTTTCCTTCTAGAAATATTTAAAATATATAAATAAATGCTTTTGATAACTTATTTGGATATTCCAAAGATAATGAATTCAAATAGATATAAATAGAGGAAGTTGAACAGATTCTTATTGGGTATACAGACAATATTTGACTTATAAATAATAAATGTCAGATAACTTAGACATTTTTCCTTATAAAATCCTCAAAATTTGAGATTTTTTCTCAGATATCTGACAAATTTTTATCTAGAAAATTTCTCAGATATCTGACAAATTTTATCTAGAAAATTTCTCAGATATCTGACAAATTTTTATCTAGAAAATTTCTCAGATATCTGACAAATTTTTATCTAGAAAATTTCTCAGATATCTGACAAATTTTTATCTAGAAAATTTCTCAGATATCTGACAAATTTTTATCTAGAAAATTTCTCAGATATCTGACAAATTTTTATCTAGAAAATTTCTCAGATATCTGACAAATTTTTATCTAGAAAATTTCTCAGATATCTGACAAATTTTTATCTAGAAAATTTCTCAGATATCTGACAAATTTTTATCTAGAAAATTTCTCAGATATCTGACAAATTTTTATCTAGAAAATTTCTCAGATATCTGACAAATTTTTATCTAGAAAATTTCTCAGATATCTGACAAATTTTTATCTAGAAAATTTCTCAGATATCTGACAAATTTTTATCTAGAAAATTTCTCAGATATCTGACAAATTTTTATCTAGAAAATTTCTCAGATATCTGACAAATTTTTATCTAGAAAATTTCTCAGATATCTGACAAATTTTTATCTAGAAAATTTCTCAGATATCTGACAAATTTTTATCTAGAAAATTTCTCAGATATCTGACAAATTTTTATCTAGAAAATTTCTCAGATATCTGACAAATTTTTATCTAGAAAATTTCTCAGATATCTGACAAATTTTTATCTAGAAAATTTCTCAGATATCTGACAAATTTTATCTAGAAAATTTCTCAGATATCTGACAAATTTTTATCTAGAAAATTTCTCAGATATCTGACAAATTTTTATCTAGAAAATTTCTCAGATATCTGACAAATTTTTATCTAGAAAATTTCTCAGATATCTGACAAATTTTTATCTAGAAAATTTCTCAGATATCTGACAAATTTTTATCTAGAAAATTTCTCAGATATCTGACAAATTTTTATCTAGAAATTTCTCAGATATCTGACAAACTTTTATCTAGAAAATTTCTCAGATATCTGACAAATTTTTATCTAGAAAATTTCTCAGATATCTGACAAATTTTTATCTAGAAAATTTCTCAGATATCTGACAAATTTTTATCTAGAAAATTTCTCAGATATCTGACAAATTTTATCTAGAAATTTCCAATCTGACAAATTTTTATCTAGAAAATTTCTCAGATATCTGACAAATTTTTATCTAGAAAATTTCTCAGATATCTGACAAATTTTTATCTAGAAAATTTCTCAGATATCTGACAAATTTTTATCTAGAAAATTTCTCAGATATCTGACAAATTTTTATCTAGAAAATTTCTCAGATATCTGACAAATTTTTATCTAGAAAATTTCTCAGATATCTGACAAATTTTTATCTAGAAAATTTCTCAGATATCTGACAAATTTTTATCTAGAAAATTTCTCAGATATCTGACAAATTTTTATCTAGAAAATTTCTCAGATATCTGACAAATTTTTATCTAGAAAATTTCTCAGATATCTGACAAATTTTTATCTAGAAAATTTCTCAGATATCTGACAAATTTTTATCTAGAAAATTTCTCAGATATCTGACAAATTTTTATCTAGAAAATTTCTCAGATATCTGACAAATTTTTATCTAGAAAATTTCTCAGATATCTGACAAACTTTTATCTAGAAAATTTCTCAGATATCTGACAAATTTTTATCTAGAAAATTTCTCAGATATCTGACAAATTTTTATCTAGAAAATTTCTCAGATATCTGACAAATTTTTATCTAGAAAATTTCTCAGATATCTGACAAATTTTTATCTAGAAAATTTCTCAGATATCTGACAAATTTTTATCTAGAAAATTTCTCAGATATCTGACAAAGTTTTATCTAGAAAATTTCTCAGATATCTGACAAAGTTTTATCTAGAAAATTTCTCAGATATCTGACAAAGTTTTATCTAGAAAATTTCTCAGATATCTGACAAAGTTTTATCTAGAAAATTTCTCAGATATCTGACAAAGTTTTATCTAGAAAATTTCTCAGATATCTGACAAAGTTTTATCTAGAAAATTTCTCAGATATCTGACAAAGTTTTATCTAGAAAATTTCTCAGATATCTGACAAAGTTTTATCTAGAAAATTTCTCAGATATCTGACAAAGTTTTATCTAGAAAATTTCTCAGATATCTGACAAAGTTTTATCTAGAAAATTTCTCAGATATCTGACAAAGTTTTATCTAGAAAATTTCTCAGATATTTGACAAAGTTTTATCTAGAAAATTTCTCAGATATTTGACAAAGTTTTATCTAGAAAATTCCCCATAAAATTTTCTTTAGAAAATTCCTAAAAAAATTTAAATAAATTTCTGAGATTTTAGATTTTTAGAAAAATTTATCAGATTTCTGACATAAAATTTTCCTTAAATTTTTTTTCCTTAAAAAATTGTTGATGTTTTGTTTTTTTTATTATTTTTGCTTCAAATATTTAATTTTAATTAAAATCTTATCAAATATCGGTTATTAACACAATTTATATGTTTGATAATTTCGAAAAACTCTGTTATTTCACTTTTACTAATTTTTTTAAATAATTATGAGCGCGAATTTATGACTAATATTGCGATCACTTTGATATGAAAATAATCGTAACTTTTTATGTGTGAGATCAGTGAAATTCATACGTCACAAATTCATTATCAAGAAAACCAAATTGAAAATAAAAGAAAATAATTCAAGAGAGAATTTCAAAACATATTACCGAATTGCTTAAACGCGATAAAAATGCTTACAGCAGCAAAAATGTATATTATTTGGATCATTTTATATTTCATATTTTATTGTTTGGATAACACATTCAGTCACATAATAATTAAGAAAATAATAAATATTTTATTTGCATAAATAATTATCACACCATTTTTAAAGATCTTCATTTGAAAGTGGCATGCGATCAGTACCTAATACGCCCCTTTAAACTCTCTCAATTTAAAACATATTTTTATATTTATATCATAATTGATAATGCAATTTGATAAATAAATTATATACTTTATAAATAAAATAAAATAAATTTATCAATAAATTATCGACCAAATAGAGCAACTGATCGTACAGCAAAAAAAGTGAAATAGAAGTAACGATCGAATTGTATTTAGACAAAAACATTAAAACAAATAGGAACACTTGAGTAAATGATTAGATTAAATAGCAAACAAAATTTATTTCGTCTACAAAAAAAGAAAATTAAATAAAAATGTAAAATTTAAACAAAATTTCTAAACTAAACACGGCCGGACGATCAGTGAATTCCATAGTTTCGTTAAGAGTAGAACGTGAAATGAAAATTAACGTTCCTTAAGAGAAATCGAAAATCTGAAAAAAAAACAAAGAAAATTCATGTAAAAAGCATATTAAGCAAAATTTGGATAAAAGCCAAAAATCAAAACAAATTCTAAAAGAAAATTTCTAAAATTAACAAACAAAATTGTGCAAATTAATTTATTGAAACACCGAAATGTCACAAAATAATCTGGCATCTTTGCTAAGTCAACAAGAATGTCAAGAGATTGTCAATAAATATAATGAAGAAACAAATAACAATTTTTTAGTGCGATCACATACGATTGCCTCGGCTACGGAAGCTAAAGGATTTTTGGGTGAATATTTTCATTTAACAATTGAATGTTTTAATTCGTTCGATGGGAATGAAAATGAGGTGGGTAAATGATCGCAGAAGGTGATTTGCTAGCATGCTGTTGAAATCTAAAGTATATTTATAGGCTGAACATTAAATCATTTACAGTTAGATGCTGAAGCTGCCATATCGTTAAGATTTTTCATAAAAAATCTACCACCTGTAGATGAGGAACATGAAAAGGTCTCAATATTTCGTAAAGAAAGTGCGTTATATGGATCTTTACTGCCGGAATTACAAAAATATTGTAAGTTTAGATTCAGTTTCAAAATTATCTTAAAGAATTGAGATGTTTTCCATAGAAATTATCTCTATAGAAAATTGTCTCAGACAATCGAAAGATTTTCTATAGAAAATTGTCTCAGACAATCGAGAGATTTTCTATAGAAAATTGTCTCAGACAATCGAGAGATTTTCTATAGAAAATTGTCTCAGACAATCGAGAGATTTTCTATAGAAAATTGTCTCAGACAATCGAGAGATTTTCTATAGAAAATTGTCTCAGACAATCGAGAGATTTTCTATAGAAAATTGTCTCAGACAATCGAGAGATTTTCTATAGAAAATTGTTTCAGACAATCGAGAGATTTTCTATAGAAAATTGTCTCAGACAATCGAGAGATTTTCTATAGAAAATTGTCTCAGACAATCGAGAGATTTTCTATAGAAAATTGTCTCAGACAATCGAGAGATTTTCTATAGAAAATTGTCTCAGACAATCGAGAGATTTTCTATAGAAAATTGTCTCAGACAATCGAGAGATTTTCTATAGAAAATTGTCTCAGACAATCGAGAGTTTTTCTATTGAAAATTGCCTCACACAATCGAGAGATTTTCTATAGAAATTTGTCTCAGACAATCGAGAGATTTTCTATAGAAAATTGTCTCAGACAATCGAGAGATTTTCTATAGAAAATTGTCTCAGACAATCGAGAGATTTTCTATAGAAAATTGTCTCAGACAATCGAGAGATTTTCTATAGAAAATTGTCTCAGACAATCGAGAGATTTTCTATAGAAAATTGTCTCAGACAATCGAGAGATTTTCTATAGAAAATTGTCTCAGACAATCGAGAGATTTTCTATAGAAAATTGTCTCAGACAATCGAGAGATTTTCTATAGAAAATTGTCTCAGACAATCGAGAGATTTCTATAGAAAATTGTCTCAGACAATCGAGAGATTTTCTATAGAAAATTGTCTCAGACAATCGAGAGATTTTCTATAGAAAATTGTCTCAGACAATCGAGAGATTTTCTATAGAAAATTGTCTCAGACAATCGAGAGATTTTCTATAGAAAATTGTCTCAGACAATCGAGAGATTTTCTATAGAAAATTGTCTCAGACAATCGAGAGATTTTCTATAGAAAATTGTCTCAGACAATCGAGAGATTTTCTATAGAAAATTGTCTCAGACAATCGAGAGATTTTCTATAGAAAATTGTCTCAGACAATCGAGAGATTTTCTATAGAAAATTGTCTCAGACAATCGAGAGATTTTCTATAGAAAATTGTCTCAGACAATCGAGAGATTTTCTATAGAAAATTGTCTCAGATATCAATTGCTGCTACAAAAAATTCAGATATCCAATGAATTAAAGGCTTAGTCCGTTCACGTTTTTATCTATCGTATCATTTTGATTTTTTGACTTTCAGCTTCGGAATCCTGGTGTCCCAAAGTCTATTTGTGCTATAAAAATCTTCTTGTCTTAGAGGATCTGGATAATTTAGGCTTTCATTCGTTAGCCTCCAAAGATAATTTAGACGAAAATGAAATGCTACCCATTCTAAACGGTCTCGCAGCCATGCATGCCTCTAGTCTACTTTACGAAGTTGAAACCAACAAATGCATAGAAGAACTGTATTATGAAAACCTTAAAGAAATTACCGTTCATCCAGATATACCCTGGTTCACAACTGGTCTCAAAGCCATACTCGAAGTAGCCAAACATCATTCAAAGTATCAAGCGGAAGTTTCGCAAAAATTTATAGCTAAGGAATTACCGCTTCACTTAAAAAATGTTTATTTTATGGTGAATCCATCACCCAAATATCGTAATGTTTTATGTCACCGTGACACTTGGGGTGGTAACATATTCCTCGATCATAATAATTTAGAAAAATCTGCCATATTTGTAGATTTTCAAACTTGTCGTTATAGTCCTCCAGCCATTGATGTTATTTTTACGCTCTTTATGAATTTAACGAAACAAGAGCGAGAGGAAAATCAAGAGAAATATTTAAAATATTATTATGAACAATTAAATCAACATGTGACAGATCATTTGCAGGGTGGGAGAGATTTGGAGGAAGTTATTTTCACGGAAGAAGAATTTTTCGAATCTGTAGAAGAGTTTCAATTGTTTGGTTTACTTTATAGAGCTTTGGCCGCCACCATTTTAAAAGTACCCAAGGAAATTGTAACGGATTATTACAAGAATGAAGAGAGATCAGAGAAATTGTTAGAGTATATGGAAGAGAATAAGGAATTTCGTACACTAATGGAAGAGAGTATAGAGGATATTATTGAAGCTGTGGTGGATATTTCTATCAAGACAGATGTTTATTAAAATTGAAAATAATAAAATAGAGATTATAAAAATAAATATTGAGGAAGTTTTTATTAATAAAAAATCTACAACAAACCTGTTAGTAATTTATTAGGTTTAAGGAATTAATAAATTATTAAAAGAGAAAATTATGCAGGAAAAATTATAAGAACTGATCATGGATCATTCTTTTCATATTGTGATCATTCAAAATATTATTTTGCATAATACAGATTTTAATCACTGTTAACATTTTGTTAAAGAGAACATAGATTGCTCATTAAGAGAAGTGATCAACGGTTAAGAGAATCTAGGCAAGTGATAATATTGTCTCTTCTCTTCTGTTATGGTATTCACTTCGTAAAAGTCGTTCTTTAGCATTAGCATAGCCCAAGACATTTTTAAAATTTAGTATAATTCATAGCATTAAATTAAGTACGATCACTTGGATCTTCAACGTTTTCTCATATTCTGTTTTATTGCCATCTAATCACTCTTATTTATCTTATCACCTCAAACTAAACGTATAGACGTACTAAAATAAAATAACAATATTTAATTTATATAAAATATAATTTAAAAGTTTACTATGAAATTATTTAAACAATTAGTTTCATAGACACCACATTTCGTGCAAGATCATTGTCGGTCGAATTAAAAATATAATCTACACGTGATAATCAAGTGGCAAAAAAATAAATAAAAAAATAATACAAAGAAAAGAAAACAAATTTTAAACTCATAAACTAAAAAAAATAATATAATAAAAAATAAAATATAATAATAAATTACGATGAGTGAAATAAACAACAACAACAACGATCATAACAATAAAAAAGATCTTTTGGAAAGGCATCATCGCCATGATTTAGTTACAGAATCTGAATGTCAATTGATATTAGAGCAGATCTTAAAAGAGCAAAATATTCAGGGGTCATTGGTATCATATGAAATAGTACCAGAGCTGGGTACTATTGGTTATTTGGGGGAATATTTTCATTTATATCTAAAATATCGCAAAGATAATGTAAGTACTTTCAAAGTTTTCACACAGATCAATTATTTGTTGTGATGAATTGTATTCTTTTTAGGAAAATGATTTATTACAAACACGTCTATTTGTTAAAACCATACCTTATCAAAATCCCGATATGACTGAGTTTATAAAGAAATCGGGAATTTTAAAAAAAGAAGCAACACTTTATAAGAGATTGTTAAATGAATTGAGGAAATTTTGTAAGTATAAGATATTTCAAATTTAGTCTACACTACAAATTATCTATAGATAATGCTCTTCAGATCATTTTTATAAAGTCAATGAAATAATGATCTAGAAATAATTTGCCATATAGAAAACTGGATCGTGATTACTAGATCATAGTCTAAAGATAATTTTCTATATAGAAATAATGGTTTAGAACTGAACTAGAAGTGAACAAGAACTTAACTAGAACTGAACTAGAATTGAACTAAGTCTACAGTCTGAACTATAATCCGAACTTCAATCTGAAATGAAATCTGAACTGAGCTTGAATGTGAACTAGAATCTAAACTTCAACTGAATTACAATAAACATTGGAAATGAAAAATCCGAAACAGTTTTATTCCCATTAAAGATCTTGCAAAATAAATATTTCACTTTTCTCTTTAGCCCCCAATACCTGGTGCGCTGAGTGTTATTTAGTTAAACCCGATCTTTTTGTCATGCAAAATATTGTGGATTTAGGTTATGAACCGTTAGAAAATGTTGCCAAATTTTTAAACCTACAAGAAATCAAAACGATACTTAAAGGTTTAGCTTCAATGCACGCCTGCAGCGTTGCATTCGAGCAAAAGAAAGAAGTAAATATTGGAGAGTTCGTTCAGGATGTGCTCTACGAAGTAACGGTTTCACCGAAAGTTGTATGGTATACGGCGGGTATAAAGGTAGGTTTCAAACTACTTAAATTTCGTAATTATGAATTTTAACAAACTCTATTTTTGCAGGCAATTTTAGCGGTGTGTCTACAACATCCGATCTATCAGGCAGAACCCATTCAACTTTTCATCAAAAATGAATTGCCTGGTATTCTGAATACAGTATACGATATGGTTAATCCTTCTACAAAATATTATAATGTATTTTGTCATCGTGATATTTGGGGTGGTAATGTGTTCTTTTCGAAAACGGAACCTTATGAAAAGGGAGCAGTTTTTGTAGATTTCCAATTGTGCCGTTATTCCCCAGCGGCCATTGATATTTTAATGACTTTGTTTTTAAATATGAGACCCAGTGAGAGGAAACTTATAGAGCAGGAATGCTATGAATTTTATTATAAGGAATTTTCTCTGGAATTATCGAATATGGGTTACCAGGCTGAGGAATTCATAACCCATGAGGCTTTTTTGGAATCACTTAAAGAATTATCATTATTTGGTGCTTTATACAATTGTATAGCAGCTACTATTCTGAGAGTACCAGGAGATTATTTAAAGGATATGAAACTGCATAGACCAGAAAATTTTCATCGTTACACAAATGTGGATCGTACTCAGGAGGTATTGGATTTAATAAAAACGGATGCTGAATTCAGGAGTTATATGTTGGAATGTGTAGAGGATATGATGAAATTAATTCTTAAAACTAATTATATGTGAGGGGAAGAGAATAAACTTTTAAAATTTGCAGTATTAAGAACTGAAGTTTTTTATTTCAACTTTATTTAGGTTTTAAGTTAAAATATTCCAATAACTCTTGTATGGCTAAATATACCTTATCCATATATGTTGGATCTTCAGCTGCTACCCTGGCAAACATATCTGAACGATCAGAATTCATATAACGATCAAATGTTTCAGGTTCTTTTTGACGCATAGTTTGAGACCAACCTTCGGGAAGTTTCATTAAAGGCTCACAAATTCCTCTTACCGTTAAAACGGGCAATAAAGCTCTTTGACAATCTTGTTGAAACTCTTCGGGAGTTATAAGATTTTCTGGTAATTCCAAACGTTTTAAATTTTCTTTAAGCGCGTTAAAATAGAACTGCAAAAGATCTTTTAATAACTTTGTTCTCTCTTGAGAACTTTCAATACTGTTATAGAGAAAATATAAAACATCTATGGCAGGAGGACTATAACGTGTTAATTGAAAGTCCACTATGCGACAAGCTATTAGTTCATTATCGGCATTCAACTCCCAAAATATATTACGATCCCACGAATCACGATGACAAAAAACATTGTGTAACTTATCCGAGGGTTTGGTAAAGTCCTCTATGGTAAGCAAAATATTAAAAAGTTTATTATTGATAAAATCTGAGGCCTCCTGATATTGATATCGGGGATGTTGCTGGGCTAAGAATACAATGGACTAGGAAAGGGAAATATTTTAATAAAACTTGTTATGCTTTAACTTATTTCAATCTATATTTACCTTTATACCCGTTACATACCACTCATTCTTAGGGGTCAGTTGTACCTCTTGCAAAATATGGGAAAATTGTTGTCCCATATTAACCCCTTCCTTTATTTCCCAAGCCAAACTGGCGGCATGTAGTTGTGCCAAATGTTTTAAAAATAATTTTTTATGTTTTTCGGTATAAACTTCGTGAAGTTTTAATTGTTTCAAACGTTTTTCCGGTAAAGTGAAATCTTCCAAAACCATTATATCGTTACGGGTCAAATAGGCCTTTGGATATAATGAATCAAGGGCATATTTTTGTATATTAGGCAAAATATTTTCATAAATTCCCGATTCTTTAACAAAATATCCCTTACGCTCACATTCATCTCTATGATACGGATTGTTTAGGGGTAAAGTTTTTATAAAATAACTACGTTGTACTTTTTCCTAAGAAATATTTGGAAACAAAGATAATAAGACTTTAATATACATTTATTTTTTTTACCTTTCGATTAATTTCTGCCTCCAATTCTAATTTGTAATAGTCCCCCATAAAACCCAACAGATCTGATGAACCTTTTTTAATTTTAAAATTTTGTAAATTTACATAACTTTTATCTTGAAGTTTAAAATCATTTTTATTATTTGCAAACACTCTTCTTTTGAGATTAAAGATGATTGCAGTTTGTTATTTGGTGACATGTTGAGGTTCCGTTTGCTTCTAATACTGCACTAGTGGTTTTAATTTCCGCAGACCCTAAAGATAATATTGTTGTTATAAAATGGAAAAAAACTAGTTTATTAAGTAATTTAATTTAATTTAATTTATATTATATTTTGAGTTGATTCTGATAAAGTATTCTTTACCCCCAAGAGAACGTATTTTGAATTACGTTACGGGATAGAGAGTTTACAAGTTAGAGAAATATTTACTATGCAACGAGAGAATATTAAAGACTTAAGCCGAAACTAAAACGCCTTTCAATATGATCTGAAAGACAGGGTTTTACACAATCTTCTTAATTGTATTCTCGTGACCTTTTGGTTATGGAAAGTCTGTACGAAGGGTATAACAAATGATGTTATTGATCATTGAGAAATACGTTTAGCTATTTCGATCATGCCAATTTTAGTGAAACAATTTCTCCAGTACAAAACATTATCAAGTTCGTTAAGCTTTTCACAGGCAAAAAATTCAATTGCAAATTATCAAGTAAATTTGTATTTTTTATGATCCTACAAGTATTTCGCTCCTACTTGTTATTCAATTCACACTCATTTTATATCTTATCACTATTTATACATCTCTTTACTCTACATGACCACAAAAGGGTATAGTAAGTTTGTCATTCCTTATCTAAGACTAACAAATATCCTATTAGGAACTCATATGAATATTTTAGTTGATATTGCCTTAACCAATTATATTTCCGTCCATTTACTTTTCGCGCGATCATGATAGATTGATCGCAGCAGATCACAGTATGAAATCAGTAAAAACGGTTTTTAGATAAAAACTAAGGTATTTAAGAGTTGGTATATATCGCTATATATATCTTTTTTATTTTATTTTTTTTGTTATACAACAATTCATGGAATACGATCATTTGACTTTTAAATATTCTCATACTTCGCTTTCTTCACTCTTGTAAATCATATCATCCACCTAGAAACAAACTAATGTATTTAATATTTGTTACCATAAAATTATCAAATTTTCTATATAGAAAATTATCAACAGATAATGATAAAATTTTCTATATAGAAAATTATCTACAGATAATTATCAAATTTTCTATATAGAAAATTATCAACAGATAATGATCAAATTTTCTGTATAGAAAATTATGTACAGATAATGATCAAATTTTCTATATAGAAAATTATCTCTAAATAATGATAAAATTTTCTATATAGAAAATTGACTCCAGATATCTTCAGATATATAATTTGTTATTTATGATCTGGCTTTTATTTTATAATAAAAGTGAATTTTTATTTCGGTTCAAAATTAAAATATTCCAATAATTCTTGTAAAGGTAGGTAAATTTTATCCATATAAGTAGGATCTTCGGTTTCAACCCTTGCAAACATATCGTTACGATCTAAATTCATATAGCGATTAAATGTTTCTGGTTCTTGTTCACGTATAGTTTGAGACCAACCTACTGGTAATTGTATTATAGGTTCACAAATTGATTTAATAGTTAGAACTGGCAATAAAGCTCTTTGACAATCTTGTTGAAACTCTTCGGGCGTTATAAGATCATCTGGTAATTCCAACCGCTTTAAATTTTCTTTTAGCGCGTTATAATAGAACTGCAAAAGATCTTTTAATAACTTTGTTCTCTCTTGAGAACTTTCAATACTGTTATAGAGAAAATATAAAACATCTATGGCAGGTGGGCTATAACGTGATATACCAAAATCTACTATACGACAAGCTATGGGTTCATTATCTTCATTCAATTCCCAAAATATATTCCGATCCCAGGAATCACGATGACAAAATACATTGTGTAACTTTTCAGAGGGTCTAGTAAAATCCTCAATTTTAAGCAGAATATTATAGAGTTTATTATTGATGAAATCCAAGGCCTCCTGATATTGATATCGGGGATGTTGTTGAGCTAAAAATATAATGGACTGAAAGGGAGATATGTTATGTAAATCTTACTATTAATTGTTTTATTTCATATGTACGTTAATACCCGTTAAAAACCACTTATTTGTAGAGATCACTTGTAGCTCTCGCAAAATATGGGGAAATTGTTGGGCCATATTAACTCCTTCCTTTATTTCCCAAGCCAAACTGGCGGCATGTAGTTGAGCCAGATGTTTTAAAAATAATTTTATATGTTTTTTTGTATCCAACTCCTGAAATTTTAAATGTTTTAGATGTTTTTCTGGCTGTGAAAAATCTTCCAAAACTAGTATATCTTTACGAATCAAATAGGCATTGGGATATAATGCTTCTTGAGCATATTTTTGTATGTTTGGTAAAATATTTTCATAAATTCCACATTCTTTAATAAAATTCACCTGATGTTCATATTCATTTTGTGTGTTTAAAGATAAAGATTTTATAAAATAATTATAGATTGATTTATCTCTGTCATTGATTATCGCCTTTATTTCCAATTTGTAGTAAACACCCATGAAACCTAATAGATCTGCAGAACCTTTCTGAATTGTAAAATTTTGTAAATTTATCTGATTTGAATCTTTAAGTTTTAAATCATTTTGAATTATTTGCAAACATGTGTACATGTCTATAGTACATCCTATGTAATCTACCACACCTATGTGCCTTCGGTGTGGTGGACTACAAAAAAAGCATGTCATGGAATGTCTATAAACTGTAGAAAGAAATTTTTTATGGGAATTGTTTTGGTTCATAACGAACCATAAATGTTGTACTGCATTATAATCCCCTTAAAACCCAGATAATGTCTACAGTTTACAATTGGAAATCGAGAGCACACAGACTACACTACATCTTATATCAGTTGTAACAGCAGACTTCAAATTCTATTTCAGTTTGGGAGTGAGTGGAAAATGAGTAACCTCACAGGAAGATATAATTAAAGAATATTAACCGTTGGTTTAAAGTGTTGTATCTTGTAATATGCAGAGTATTCCAGGCAAAAATATTTGCCATCTTATCTCCCCCGACTGTCACGCGGCAATTATATCACAAATGACACAACCTTATTGCTGGTCTATGAGTGGAGGAAGCAGCAGAATAGGCTGGCACAAAGACCATTTGGCTTAAAGTCTGAAATGTTCATGGGAACATTAGCATTTTCCGCGAAGGTCAGGCGTTAATTTTATCACTGAAGGCCTCTACCTCTCATTTTGATAATAAATGAGCAGATGAGTACTAAATCTGATATATTCAATGTAGAATCAGTAGAACTTTCACTTGACATCGTCAAAAGGTAGCCGGGGGGAGATGCATAGATATACACACATGCAAAGTTGCCAAGCAACTTTGGGCTAATTATGGCATAAACAAAACAGTCGTACAGTAAGAATATGTATAAGGACAAGATAGTATTATTCCTTCACTATGAATACTCATAAGGAAGCAAGAGAGGGTTGTTTCTCGAATTGAATGGGTTTGTCATAACGAGGTCTTTGTAGCCTACTTTGGTCGAATCCTAACCATAAACAATTTATTTGCTTGTCTTAAGTAATAAACGATTTTTTTGCGAATTAAAAAAGAAAACAAAAATAAACATGCTCAATTTGGTCAAAAATATAAACCCAATTACTATATCCCTGATCAGAATCATAACATATTCCCAAAAAACGATCTCCCCACCCTTATGAATAACTGGAGTTGCTTTTTCTTTAATAAATTTTATTTTGGTTTAAAGTCAAAATATTCCAATAGTTCCTGTATTGGTAAAAATACTTTATCCATGTATGTGGAATCCAGAGCTGATACCCTTTTAAACATATCTTTACGATCCAAATTCATATAACGATCAAAAGTTTCCGGTTCCTTTTCACGCATGTTTTGTGACCAACCTTTAGGTAATTTCATTAAAGGTTCACAAATTGCTCTTAATGTTAAAATAGGTAATAGAGCTCTTTGACAATCTTGCTCAAACTCTTCTCGAGTTATTAGATCTTCAGGTAATTCCAAACGTTTTAAATGTTCTCTCAAAGCTTGATAATAAAATTCTAAAAGATCTTTTAATAATTCAGATCTCTGTTGAGGTGTTTCAAAATTATTATAAAGAAAATATAAAACATCTATAGCTGGAGGGCTATAGCGGGTTAATTGAAAATCCACAATACGACAAGCTATAGGCTCCTTGGCGGCATTCAATTCCCAAAATATATTACGATCCCAAGAATCACGATGACATAAAACATTATGCCAATTTTCGGAAGGCTCTGTAAAATCTTTCATTGTGAGGAGAATATTATAAAGTTTATTATTGATGAAATCCAAGGCTTCGGGGTATTGGTAGGCAGGATGTTGTTGAGCTAAAAATAAAATGGCCTACAGGGGGAAAGTGCAATTTAAGAAATCATTTTGTAAACCTTGAAATGTAGTCACCTTAATACCAGTTATATACCATTCATTGTTATTGGTTAGTTGTAGCTCATATAAAACCTCTTTGAATTGTTGACCTATATTGACTCCTTCCTTTAATTCCCAAGCCAAACTGCTGGCATGTAGTTGGGCCAAATGTTTTAGAAATAATTGACAGTGTTTAAGCGTATAACTGGCATGAAGTTCTAATTGCTTTAAACGTTTTTCTGGCAAAGAGAAATCCTCCAAAACTAGTATATCTTTGCGGGTCAAATAGGCTTTGGGATATAAAGCGTCCCGGGCATATTTTTGTATATTTGGTAAAATATTTCTATATATAGCTGATTCTTTAACAAAAAATCCTTTACGTTCACATTCATCACGATATAAAGGATTGTTTAGGGGCAACGTTTTTATAAAATAACTTCGTTTAAAATTTACCTAAAAATATTTAGAAATAATTATAAATATAATTTTTATTTCAATTTAATATTTTACCTCTCCTTCATTGATAAGCGCCTCCAATTCCAGTTTATAATACTCCCCCATAAAACCCAAAAGATCGTTGGAACAATTTTTTATTTGAAAATTTAGTAAATTTATACATTTTGTATCTTTAAGTTCTAAATCTTTTTTAATAATCTCTAAACACTCTCTACGACTTAACAACGACTGGGCAGCGCTAT
>PYHX02000158.1:42491540-42522559 GCA_004302925.2 Cochliomyia hominivorax
TTACCTCCATGTTGAAGTTGTATTTTAAACTGATTCTGGATGATTTGATTTAATAATTTTCATATAAAAACTGTCTCTCAAGATACAAATTATATTTATTGGGAGAGAGACAGAGAGAGCATCTATCTAATGTATTTTTATCTTTATTTTATTTGTTTAATTAAGAGAGTAAATAAGCAGGTCAAGCTCGACTAAATAAATCGCTACACATAATTATTACATTATTACAACAGCTGTTTTATATACAGTTACCAAATAATCTGTAATTTTTTAATTTTGGTGTTGAATTTTTTATTTATAGATAATTTGAATTAACGTTTAAATAAATAAATCGAAAGAAATCGGAATTTAAAGAGCCTTCATATAAACGCAAAAAAGAAAACTTTAAGTGAAATTATCACTCATTATAGTTGTTTTTGAACTTTCCTTATGTAACGCCAAAAATTAATCATCTGAGTTCCTATAAAAATATATTTTTATATCAAAATATCTGTTTGTCCGTTGGAAACATTTTCATGTCTAGAATAATTTTACGAATCCAATGAAAATATTTTTTGTAACGATTTAGACAAAAATATATATAAAATATATTTCATCAACATATTAAAATTCGTCGAAATTGGATTAAAAGCTATAATATCGCTCAATTTTAAATATAAATTTCTGAAATTTGTTGTTGTAACAGCTGTAAAATAACAAGTTTGTTAATTATTATGATTCAGGTTCTGGTTTAATTCCAGGCCAAGAAATTGTGCCACTTCTGTACGATGAGCCCATAGATCTTCTGTTCTAAGATTTATAGAATTGACTTGGCAGTTAAACAAATGTTGCGTATGATGTGGTCCTTGAGCATAACGAGACCAGTAGTCATTGAGCATATTGCTCCATCCCAAACATAGTTGCGCCAGAACTACTCATATAGACCTCAGCACACATCGACTACGAGGCCTAAATTTGTATTAACCTCTTAAGTCCAGGTGTTGAAGAGTATTGCTGTCGATTTCCCTGGTGAATGTTTCAAATTACATGCAGTGAAGAAGTTGTCGATTCAGATGATATAATATTCCCTCGGCAGCCGTTTATTTGCACTGGAATGACCAGAAATACATTGGCCAAGGGCTGTTTATGTCCCACTGAAACATGAAAACGCATGAAAAATTATGAATCAATCATTTTAGAATTTATTCCTATCATGGTGGAGATCTGTTTTCATCATAAGGAGAATATTTGTATTAGTGATACCTGCAATATTTGACTAATCCTTACCAATTGTTATATTCGACTTATCTTTAAAAATGTGACCTGCAGTTGGGTTTGCATGAATAACCAAACAAATAGACTGATCCCATAAAATAAGTTAAGGATACTTCCTTCCTTTTGAGTCGATCGGAACCACCTTCTCGAGCCTTCAAAATTAAAGATTACAACTTTTTTAAGACATTTTTAAAATACTTTTTGGACCTTTAAAATAATTAAGAATTTTATAGAGAGTAAATACTACCGACTTTATTATACCCTACACCATGACGCAGACATGCAAAATTATGGACCAACTTCCGAAAATTTTGATTATATAATTTGTGCGTGTATAAACCTTGCACATTTAAAATATTTTAATGAAACTCAAAAAAATATGAGCGATTTATATCATTTGAGTGGATTTTCAAATAATTTCTTAAGAAGACTATAAAAAGTTATAGAACAAGTCGTGCAATAATTAGAAATATTAACACAATGAAATTTTTTTATAATTTATGAGCTTTAAAGCGATTTTTGGGAGTAGGTCATTTATGGGTTTCATGTGGTAATACTTTTGTATGGAAGCTACCTGCAATATTGTTTTGAATTCAACAAATTTCCATTAGCAATAGGATTGTGCAACATAAAGATATCTACGAAACTTATAAGTACAGTTAGCAGAACGCACTCATAAAGTGATTCTAAATCTTTGGATCAGAGATAACCAAACAATACACCAGTATATTGAGTTGTTCGGCTATTACACAGACATAACACGATCAACTCTCGGCATAGTGAATAAAACAAGCAATTTTTATTCAGTCGCACGGTGAAAGCAGGTTGATGTCGCATGTTTTTTAATGTTCGTACACTGCAAAAATAAATAACATTTAAAAAATATATAAATTATCTTAATGAAGCTTTAAAATACAAAATTAATAACAACATCATACCTGAATTTCGTTCTGTGTAATAAGAAACATTTTGCAATTAATAGAGCGTAATTACAAATAGTACTCTAGCCACTTGTAATGGAGAGGTTATTCCGATTTCAATGCAATTTCTTACCAAAACGAAAAGGGTTCATGCAATTTTAAGTTTGGGTCATATATATATTACGAGGAAGGTTTTATGAGGTCTCAATGTTGATGATTCTAAAGATTTTTATAAGACTATGAATACCAAACAAGTCCAACAAATCGCCGTGTCTGGTCTCAAATGAATAAAAGTGATTCACTCGAAATAATTTCTCACAAATTAATTTAATTATTTTTTAAATTTATTTTAAAACAATTCACTTCTCTTTAGGCATAAAACTTTAATAAATATCTTAGATCTAGAAAAATGTCAATAAGCCCGTACAAAAACTTTATATATTTTGTGTTTATTTTTCTTTAATCCACAATTTCCTTGATTTGTTGGCTTTAAATTAAAGAAAAAATATTTTTAAAAATTTCATTTTCAGCTTTTTTTTCGAAATTTTAATTTTTATCCAAATTTTTTATTAAATTTCTTAACATCTGGCAATTTTAGTTATAAATTTAAAGTATTTTTTTAATTTTGTATGCTGAGGCAAAAAATTTTAAAGCATTTTCTTTAAAAATCACTTGATTAACACAATTTATTGTTTTTTCATCAAAATTTTAGTCCTTCCCTGTTTCACACTCTACTCAGTCCAACAATCATTATTTGCATCTTCGTCTTCATCTTCTTCAAAATCTCTTATATTAAAGTCCTCGTTGAACAAATCTTCGCCCTCCGAGGACTCTGATTGTCATCTGGGTGCATTGACTCTTGTGGGTATTGTAACAATACTTTTAGGTGGTCTTGGCATACGTATTGTTGTTGTCGCTGACGAAGTTGTCTTGGCCGAGACGCTCGGTATAAGTTGTTCATTAATGGTGGACGTTTGTTGAAGACATGTACAGCATAAATTATCACAACGTATGAGCATAATTAAACCGGCCACCATCCAGAAAACTATGGCCGGCCAAGAATTTTGAGCACATGAAGCGAATAATATGCCACACATAAATATGCTGGTACAGCATATAACGGGACTTATATTAACCACACTACCGGTATATTTGGGTATAAGAGGCATCATAAGGCTGATAATGAAGACACCTACATAAGGGGAGAGTTAAATATTATATAAAGTGTTACAAATAATTTAAAAATTTAAGTTTTAAAGCTCTTCCTAAGCTTTTTATCAACAATTTGCTCTGCAATGAAAGCTTTCTCATTATTTCAAAGTTTTCCAAAAGCTTTAATTATAAAATATGAAAAGCTATTTCAAAAACTTTTCATTGAAATATAAAGCTTTTCTTTATTGTTTTCAATAATAGTGAGCTTTCAGCTACAACCATCTTCGCTATTTATGAAAACTGTATTTCGAAAGCTTTAATGATTAAAAGCTTTTGAAACTATTTCTTCACAAAATTTGCTACAATTTTAAGGACGGGATATCAAAAGCTTGGTATTTTTGCGTACTTAAAACAAAATGTGTTTCGAAATTCTTTTTTTGGAGAGATTTTTTTTGAAGAGATTTTTAGCAATAAAATTCCAAAGCAAAAGCTTATTTAACTATTTTTGCCTAAACTTTGCTTTTAATTTCAATTTCTCTATTTGTCCTTTATACAGAAATTATCAAAGATGTAACATCTCTAAAATGGAAGAAAGCTTCTTTTAAACTTACATTTTTTTAAAGCTTTGGAAATGCATTTTAAAAGCTTTTTCAAAATACTTTAAAATTTTAAAAATAATATTCAATTATTCGTAGAGTTTGATAATAATAAAAATATTCGCTGTTATGAGAGCTTTAAGCTGAAAATTGAAAGCTGAGAGTAAAAGCTTTTTGAAGTTTTTGGAAATTTTACAGTTCAAATCCATTAAAGAATCATTCCAAATAATCCAGGGAGTCTTATTCCAAAGCGAGTTTTGCTATTGAAGAAGCTTTTAGCTTTAGAAACTTTTGAACTATTATAAATTTAATAAAACGTTCAGTGTATAAAAGCAAAAAGCTTTAATAAGAGAAGCTCTCAAATTCAACATGTAATTGTAAAGTTTTTTGTAGGTTTTAAATTTAAATACAATTTTCATTAAAACAAATTTCAGTGAGTAAAATTAAAGCTTTCAAAATTATTTTGATATTTTAAATATTTTTCAAAAATTTAAAAAAGGGCTTATATATGATTTTTTATTTAAAAGCTTTCATTTGATAATTTGCTGCTAAAGCTTTGAATTCATTATACTTTTTAAAAACTTTTGAAAAACTCTGGAAATCTTATAAAACTTTTGTCAAATATTATAGAGCTATGAAATGTCTAAGATAAAAACACTTTAAAAGCTTCCTTTATTTTGAAAATTCAAAATGTGACATTTAAAAAATAATTTAGAACTTTTATAAAGCTTTTGAAAAATATTTTTAATTAAAAACTGATTGACAATTTTGAAAAAGCTTTCAGTTTGAGAATTCCAAAATTTTTATATCTTTTAAAATTTGAAAAAACATTTTCTTTTATTTATCTCACCTATAGATCCCGTTAATGCTGCTGGTGGCCATTGCATATAAATACCCGCTAAGCTTAAAGCTATGCCCAGAAATACTACAATTATGGCAAATATAGTTACTCTCCATGAGGAAACAGTAGGCACACGAGCAGTACGATCCAGAGGACCAGCAGTAGTAACTTTCACTTTTTGTCTATACTCATCCACAATAGCATCAATATCGGTTGAGGTATCCGAATCGGAATTATCAAATTTATCGGGATATTCAAAATCAGAAGGCTAATGAAAGCGAAGTTAAATTAAATCTATTAACGACTAACACCAAACTATCGCCTTACCGGTGGTTCTCCATCTGACAATATGGTGGACTCCACATCTTTGGGCTCTCTCTGGGGACAAGGCGAAGTCGGTTCACCTAACAGCAACCATTCCTTCTCTACTTCTTGCTTATTCTTGGGTTTCGTTTTGGGCTTTTTACTAGGCACCTGTTTACCAACACTTAAATTCCATAAACTACGTTTCAGACGTGAGGCTGAGGAACTGTGTGTTATAGGTTCAGTTGATAAACGACTATAGGATAAAGATGAATCGGTATCTGGCAGAGATATATAAAATACTTATATTAATTTATTGAGGTAATAAAATATTCCACGGCAAGACTCACTTGATTGTAATATAAATTTCGGTCTAAACGGTGAGTAGAGTAAATAAAAAGCTCTAAAGAAAACGGCACACATATGACTGGCCGCTAAGGTGTGACTGAGATTTTGTAAAGGGCAGGCAAAGGATAACATGGCACATAAGCTGCCTAAAATTTGAGAGCAGAAATAAAATCAAGAACGTTGAACTTTATTTAAAGAGTTTATCATTCACCTGCTATAAAAACTGCCAATACCGGATTACCGCTATCGGAACTTTCATACGCAATTTGTTTGGTTAAAATTCTCCACTCCGGCGTGGCAAATCTTACAATTATACGATACAATTCTGGGAAAAGTTCTAAGAAACCACCCGTCACCGTTAACATTAACATACAAGCAGCTGCTGGCACCAGTTTATGGAAATTATTTTCATCTAATATGTGGAATAGAGGCACAGCAACGTATTCTTCAATAGCTCTGGAAAAGAAAGAAAATCGGGGTAAGTTTCTATAAATTTCCATAACTTTTGTTTTACCTACTTATAATGCAAAATAGTGGTTAAACAACCGGAAGCCAATAGTAGAGATATTGTTACCAACAATATCAGAAAAAATCCGGTGAAACGTTGCCAACCAGTTCTTTGTGTAGGATAATCTCCGGGAAAGGAGAATGTTAGCAAAGCGGTTGCGGTTAAAAGCTGGAAAGAAAATTTATGGGTGTTTTAAGAATCATTTATCAAGTGTAAGATAAAAGAGTTGACTTCAGTTCCTGTTCTAGATCTGATTCTAATTCTGATTCATAAACTATTTTCGATTAAACTTTTTTCCTGACCTCAGTTCTGATTTTAATTATATTATAGCTATAGTTCTGGTTCTTAATCTGATTGAGGTTCTGATCTCATGCCGGTTCTAATCCACTTTAGTCTTACTTCAATTCCAGCTCTGGATGAAGTTCCGAATATAATTCTATTCTCATTCTGATTGTATTGTATTCATTTGTAATTCATTTCAATTCTAGTTCAGTTCAAGTTTAGTTAAAGTTCAATTGTAGTTCAGTTTTAATTTATTTCTAGTACAGTTCTAGTTCATTTTTCATTCAGTTCTAGTTCAGCTACGATTAAGTTCAGGTTCAGTTCTTCTTCAGTTCTAATTCAGTTTTAGTTCATTTTTAATTCAGTTCTTGTTCAGTTCTAGTTCGGTTTTAGTTCAATTCTAGTTCAGTTCTAGTTCATTTTTAGTTCAGTTCTTGTTCAGTTCTAGTTCGGTTCTAGCTCATTTTTAGTTCAGATCTAGTTCAGCTCTGATTAAGTTCAGGATCAGTTCTTGTTCAGTTCTAATTCAGTTCTAGTTCAGTTCTAGTTCATTTTTAATTCAGTTCTAGTTCAGTTCTAGTTCAGCTACGATTAAGTTCAGGTTCAGTTCTTCTTCAGTTCTTCTTCAGTTTTAGTTCATTTTTAATTCAGTTCTTGTTCAGTTCTAGTTCGGTTTCAGTTCAATTCTAGTTCAGTTCTAGTTCAGCTCTGATTAAGTTTAGGTTCAGTTTTCGTTCAGTATTTTTTGGGTTGTAAAAATTTTCTAAAATTAATTTGTTACGTTGTTTCCTTAATGATCACAATTTCCTCAATGACCTTTCAAGTTAGTTTTAGTAAAACCTGCGTTTAATTAAAGTTTCGTATCGCCCATTTATGTTACTACCAGCGACAGGTGCGTTACAAATTACCATCAACACGAATATATTAAACACGTAATCTTAAAAAAAACTCATATTCATAAAGAAACATATGTCGTTTTAGCTCAAACAGGGATTAAATGTTTTGTCAATGAAATAAATTATTCAAAAAGTCACTTAAGGAAAATAAAAACCGAACAAAAGGAAAAAAATATAAATCAATATTATGGAAATAAATAAATAAAATGAGAGCATTTTGTACATAATAATAAATACCCTTAATTTGGGATTTTGACTTACACTTTTGAAACCATTTGGTTGTAAAATTGTTTCATGCCAGGCAACAGCATCACCATTCCACCAACCGACTGCACTTAGTATCGCATTTAAACCAAACATGGCTAAAGCCATTATGAAGCTAAAAGCCTTAGAGTGCTTTTATAGGAAAAATAAAAATAAAGAAAAGTTATGATGGGAAGAGAACGAAAAACTGTGTAAATTTTTAAACAAAACTATAATTTTTGAAAATAATGAAGTACTTTTATGGTACATTTTTGTATGATTTATAGTCCACATTTAAATTTGTATTTACTTTTTCATAGAAATCTTCAACATACCTCTAGGCCCAACATAAACATGCCGGTTACTAGAAAAACAACACCAACACCCAAAACATCTGGCCATGGTTCGTTGGCTGGTGAATTGCGCCCTAAAAGTAGACATTAAAAATTTATAGCATTTTAAAGTAACTAAAATTTAAAGTTATATTGCTATTTTTACCCAAAATCATAATGCGAGCCAAACCTCCAGTCATGGCATCTAAACACATGCTGAGAGTACGAGCCAATGCTCCGCATGCACATAATATGGCCAACATTTCCATCCAGGTGGCCAAGAAAAGGCAACCAAAATCAAATTTATTACTGGCTCGTATGTAGGGAATTTGTAAAGTCTTTAAACTTGTTTTGCAACGAGCTGCAAAATTATTTTGAAATGTAATGTAAAACACAATTTAAAAGATGCAAAAAAAAACAGAAACAAAATTGGTTTTAGTTTCTCACCTGCTAAAATACCAAATAATGTTGCCATTATGGTGGCCAAGACCACACATGGTGCTGTGGTTTCATTGTAGGCTATCAGATAAACTAAAACCGCCGAACCTAAAGTCAAACGGGCACCACTGCCATTAGATAGGGTATCCAAAAGAAAACTGTGAAGAAAAGTTGGAAGAAATTGTATTAAGCAAAAAACAACTTTAATTCAATAATCGAACTTTAATATTTAAAGGTGGATTTCTTCTATTAAATTTCGATTAAAAATAGTCTTTCTTTATTAAAAAGATCTAAACAGAACTGAAGTAGAACTAAACTTGAACTGAAGTAGAACTGAACTTAGACTGAACCAGAACTGAATTAGAACTGAGCTAAAACTAACAGGACTGAACTAGAACTGATCTTCAACTGAACTAGAAATGAATAGAAATTGAATGTGAACTTAACTTAATCTATAGTTAAGACTATATCTGTTGTCAAGACTATAAATTAATCTCAAGACTACGGGTTATAGTAAATATTATCGTAAGTAAAGAATAATCATGACTATAAACTGAACAATAGTTGTGATATTATACTAATCTATGGTCGTGACCATTGACATATCGAGGCATAGGTGTACATCTCTTAAAAATCATTTCATCTCAATATTTTTTAAATCCTCAATTTCCTCCTTTTATCTAAATTATACCATATTAAGCTTTATGTTTCATATTTTCCAAACAACTTCCAAACATTTCTTTATCTTATTCAAAACACATTTTTTTCCTGTCAAAGGACACCCGCAAAAAATGACTAATAATTTTTGTTTATTTTATAACTTTTCTGCCCCGTTCCCCCAGCAAGAGAGAACAGCTAACGATTTTGCAATTCATAAAAAAGAACGTTACAAAGTTTTTTGGTCTGTCGTCATTTAACTTTGTTGGATATCAAATAAAAATCAAGTTCATTGTTTATCCTTGAGAATTAGTTAGTAGAATGGCCAAATAGAATTTATTCCTTTTTGTTGTCGTTTTCACCCACATTTACATTTGTTTGTATTTATGGTTTTTTTATTATGATTTGAAATCATGCTGAGGACTGTTTGTCTACTGATTTCAAAAATTAGAATTATAATTAAATTCAATAGAAATGTTTGACGTTTGTAGTTACTTACTTATGTAGATATGACTGTCAATTGTCAATATCAAATGTCAATTTTGTGTTACCCAAACGACAAATATTAAGAATGTTTTCATAATGTTATTTGCTTTTTAAGGTTCATTTTAGATATTTTTGTTAAAAAGAATTATAATCTCTACTTACTGAGGGTATTTTGTTATGATAGGAAGTGGATAAAATGAAAAGTGATTTATAAAAATGAAAAAGACTAAACTATAGTCGTAACTATATATTTAGCTAAAGACCAGACTTAAGACTTAGTCTAAACTACAAACTAATCTATAGCCGAAACTATTATATACTTTAGATTAATAAATATTCGAGAGTATAGTCTAAACTACATTTGTGGCTATAGATCATATAATATTCGTAACTTCAAACTAATCCATAGTCGAGACTATAGACTAACCTATAGTCGAGACTATAGACTAACTTTTAGTCGAGACTATAGACTAGTGAAGAAATTTTGAACCATTTTCGGAAAGTGACAGAAAGCTCTATATCGTTTTAATAGAGCTTTCTGTCACTTTCCTCGAAAAGGTCCGCTTAAAATCTACTACACTATTTGACATCCTTTCTTGCTCTTCAATGCTCTTTTAACAAGAGGCCAGTATCTCCCACTGGCTTTAGCTCCAGGCAGTTTTAATGATTTTCCTCTCTTGGTACAAATACCACATTATTGATCTTGTACTACTCAAGGGCTTGTGTATTATAGTAACAGTATGCCAAGACAGTTAAAAATAAGTGGACACATTATGAAGTTTAATGAATGGAAATTGGCTTTTTGTTAATACTCCTTGATATAAATTTCGGTATTTAGAGAGACCGTTGGAACAAATGATTGAATTTTTTTCTCGCAACTGCATTTTTATTGTCATACTATGAATGCTTTTGGGTTCTAAACCTTTCTTCAACATTCCCTCGGGCATCATAACATAAAATTTTTGACCAGGAAGTTGCGAAAAATCTTCAAGAACATATGTTTCATCATACATTATGCAGCAAGGATATTTTTGTAAGAAAACTTGACTTCAATTTCCCTGGTATGTTTATGGCCTCAATTTTTAGCACAGTTCCTGTTATGAACTTTTGAGTCTTATATGTGTATCGATCTCCTTACTTAGTATCTGCTCTTCTTTCTAATCTACTATTTGTGGAATAATCTACTAATATGCTTGTTATGGAATAATTTTATTAACCGGCTTATTTACTGTCACATTTCTAGACTAATCAAGACTAAATGCTTTGCTATCATGTAAAAATCATTTCCAAAAGGCGCTAAAACCTTGTCAGAGTTGATTTCAAATTTTTCTAAAAGTTCATTTCCATAAATTTAATACATTTAATACAGTTCTAGCTGAGCATATTTTTGTGACAAATGTAAGAACGGCCCTCGCATTTTTTAAATTTAAGCATAAAAATTACTTGATAAAATTGTGCGTCATTATCTCTTCTTAGAAATAAACAATCATAAAGCAACACAATTATAGTTTTTACTCAAATAAAATCAAAAGTTTGCCTTAAAAAAAGAACAAAAGTTTAATTTTCATTCTTGGAGCAAATTAAGTTTCTCGTAATTTTTAATATTTTTCTCGATAACTTCTTAATATTTAAAAGGAATTTATTGTCAGCCCATTTAAATCAGCTTATTTTGTAATAAGTCATATAAAAATATTGTTGTTTGTCATGTTCTTTAATATCTTCAAAATAAAAAAACGAACAAATCTTTTACTCAAACAAAAGAAATAACAATTTCATGTTCTTAAATAAAAAAAATAATAAAAAATATCACTCATACGCACTCATCGCATGTGCTGGTAAAACGAAATAAGACAAGTAAAATTGTTAAAGACGGTCAGATCCGACTATGTAATAACCAGCAACACAATGTTGGTTCTAAATGGAGGTTATAAAAAAATCATGAAGCGACCCTCGTATAATTTTGCACATTGATTTTTGTTTAAAATTATCTTAATTTGATCAATAATTACAATACCATCGTATATCTGAAATGTAAGTGATATTTGGAAGAGGGTTTGTAAATGATATATGAGAACAAGGACCGACTCTTGCAATTTCTCTAAAATTTCGTTAAAATGGCTTTATATTTAAGACTTTTATGAGTTTAAAACCTTATTCCGGCAGGACATATGTATGGCAGGTACCTGAAATATTAGACCGAACATGGTCAATTTTAAAAGTATTTGTTTTTGAGCAAAAATAATAACATATACAAAATTCCATCAAAATTCCATCAAGATATCTCAATAATTGCGACCAGTAGAGTATTCACAACTTTTAGCCAGCCGGACAGACAGACGTTCGGACAGACTTAACGTTTAACAAACTAATTCACTCAGAAAGTGATTCTGAGTCAAACCGTATACTTTAAAGTGGTGGTAGTAACTAATTCTGCCCGTTAGAAAAGTCCACACAAACGTGTAATACCCCAACCATCTACGGTGATGTTAAGTAAAAATGTCACTCATACGCTCGCATGTCCTGAAAAAAAGGAAATAAAAAATGTTACTCATACGCCCTCGTTTAAGTTTGACTTCCTCTTTCTATTCATTCTTTGTTACTTTTGCTTTAATATAAAAAGTTTGTTTAAGTTTTGTATTAAATTTCCATATTCTAATTGTATGTGAGGGTATGAGTAATGTGTGTGTATTTGTTTGTGTTCTTTTAAAAGAAGGAAGAAAGAAATGATAACATTTCTATTTTGTTTTTCGTATAAAAAGTTCTCTCTGTTTTCCTTTTTTATTTTGCTTGAGACCTCTTTATTCCACTAAAGAAAACATAAACAAAGTCATAGACTTTATTATAATATTAGTGTGAGAATGTGTTTGTATGGGTAGTTTAATTTTGTTGGTAGGTGTAAAAAGTGGGACGTTTGTGTTGTGTGTTAGTTTTTATTAGTTTTAATGTTTAATTTGGCGCCATTTGTTTTCATTAAGTTTGCAATTTACACTTTATGTTGGTTTGTAGATCAAACTACTCTCCTTTGGCAGATCCCCGCTTATCTTCAGTTCTCTCTCTCTCTTAGATTTAAGTTTAACATGTGCGTGCGTGTATGCTGATGTTTATGTAGTTTGTTTTTATTTCACTTCACTGAACATGTTTTTCTTTCCACTTGTCTGTGTCTGCGTGTATGTGTGTTATTTTTATTTTTTTAAGACACTAATTTCGCTTTATTAGCCTGATTTTAATTTTAATTATACATTTATGTGATTAAATGCAAATTCCTCTATTTACTTATAAATGTCTTGATTATTTTATTCTTTACGTTGTATTTGTAAGGATAATGAAAGAAATTGTGTGTTTTTCAATTCAAAAATTCAAGGATTTTTTAATCTTTTCATTAAAATAAAGTTTTTGTTTTTTGTTTTGCTTATCAAAAGTCATCTTTTTTAATTTAAATCAAAGTCCTTGTTCACAAATAAATTTGAGAGGAAGTCCTTTTTATTTTGTTTTAATAAAATTTTAATTAACTTGAAATTTGTTTTCTTTGATTAAAATATTTATTACATTTTTATTAACTTTGTTAAAAACAAAAATAACATCAAAGAGAGCTACGCTAAGTTTGTGATAAGAGTGTTCAAGAATAAAGATGGTCTCAACACCGGGTGAGTTTATGGGTACAATTTGGATTTCACATTGTTTGAGTATAATATACCCTTTCACACACTACTGATGTCTTCTATTACAATGCAACAGCACTTAGGAAGCGTGATCTCCTGCTCATGACTTTAGTCACAGCCAGCACCAATATAACAATTTATCAAGTGCTACTTGTTCCCGTACTACCAGATTTTATTCTCTAGTGAAATCTCAAAAGGATGTTATCTTCCACATTCGACTGTGTGGGTATTGATTCAACCTATTGGTTCAACCTATCAACCTACTTCAACAATTACACTACATAAAGGTTTAAAAGATCGAATGCAAAGACTTTTTGTTCTCCATGTACAGTTAAAGGAGGAACTTATCTCCTGAAAGTGAAGTGAAGGATGGAAATTAAAATCAAATTTCATACTTCTTTTGAAAAATTAAGACGATCTTTTCAGCATCGACATTTTGAGATTTCGTGAAGTCATTTAGATAGCGATTATAGTAATCTGTTAGGAATTCATGAAGACAAAAGTCAATGACATCTCATCATTTCCACAGAAATTTTAAAATATGATGTTTAGTCTTCTGCCTCTTAAATATCAATCAATAATCCCTGAGATTATAAAAATGAAGACTGGTTTCAGAGGGGCTCATAATGGAATTTGTTCTGTTGTTAACGTAAAGTGTCATCATTTTACTTTGTATATTTATTTAAAACATCTTTCCTCTGCCCTTATTAGGAAATTTGACGGAATGTTGGTGTTGGCGTTATGTCGACCAGGTGATCTGCCGCCATGTTTTCGATAGATGATTCATATCTAGTCAAATCATTCGAACAACCCTGCATCTTTAAGAGATATCAGACTTTTAGAAAGTAGTTTTTATGTAGATTGTACACCCAAACGACATTTCAAAGAAGCCAGCGTAAATTTCAATGTTGCTTCATAGATAGTGGTCTGCCATTTAAAAGAGGTTCGCTTACAAAAACCGGAATACAAGAACCACAGTCTTCAACATATCAAGGATGTTGTGGGTCGGTATCGATTTCAATTAAAAAGAAATTTCATGGTGTAAAAAAACCTAAATGTCAAATGTCTCATCGTTTCATGATTAATGCAAAGTTAAAATTTCCCCTTCTTTTCATTAAAATTTTTAACGCTATAAATCTTTCTCTTATGACATTTTTATAGCATTTTGTGTGAAACAAAACTAAAATTCTTTAATTAATAAAACTATTAATATAAAATACCTTATAGATCCTACACTAACTAAACTTTAAATGATGATAAAAATGTAGAGTTAGAAAATAAATAAAAATTCGTGTTAATTTGCCATTAAAAATCTTATATTATATTTCACTCCCTTCGGCTCTTTTATACACTTATACACATACGTGAATATAACTGTAATTAATAACATGCAAAGGATTATAACAACCCAAGAGTTCTTGTTTAAGGGAATTAAAAAAATACATAAACATTATTAAAAAAGTTGCACTTTAAGGTGAACTGTCTTTGAGTTAATCATAAAGTAGACAATCAAATATTTTAGATTTATAGGAATTATAATTTATAATTTTAAATCTATTTACAGATCTGTTGTGTTATTATTTAGTATAACACATTTATAACAGTTTTATTATAAGGTGCTATAAGTGTTATACTACCATAAAACAAATGTTTTTCTAACATCACAATTAAGTGCATTTCACGCTTGTGTTTTAAAATATATTATTTTTTATTTTGTTTTATTTCTTTTTTAAATTTTTTTGTTCTAAATCTATTTCTATGTGTGGTAGACCCCAAAGGCACGCGATAGAGAGGTGCTACAAATTAAAGAATTTTATTCACATACTTGTGCTACATCAACTTAACACACTTAAAAATACAAACAAATAATGGACGGAAATGTCAAAAAGAGCAAAATATAAAAACCGCAAATTGAAACAAATAAATATGAAATGTATGACTATGACGAATCTTAAGTACCAACCACCAGTAGCGATACTAAATAATAATTCAATATTTAAAATTTTGTAACTTATTATCCACTTTATTATCCATTCTATCGATCTGTCTGATAAAATATAGATACCGATTTGAGGTTAAGTAAGAATCAAATCGATAATATTTTAAAGTGAAGTGTAACCCGTTAATGATATTTAGCACTGATTGAAAGAAATGTTTGGAATGGTTGGTAGTCAGAAGTGACATGGGTGAACCAAAACTTCCTGTTCACTATTTTCCAGATTATTATTTCAGATTCGGTCGAATATTTTTAGCATTTTTTTTAATGATTGATGTCCTCGAACTAATCAATTGTCTTCGGGGCAATTTTCCTACTTTTTTTCACCAAACATAATTATTTGTGTTATAGAAATTGGCTTTAATGTTGATTTGAGGGGATTCTAATTAGATCGAAACTGAAATGACAAGATTCTGATTATAAGGCGGCTGAGTAAAAACTTCCCATCCACTGTTTCCAAACAGCTTTTGATTGATCCTGCAACACATTAGTTGAAGTTTGCCTTCTGATTCCACCAAACACAGAGCATTATCTTGGTTATTTTGATTTATGGCCTTATGTACTTGAGTTCCTGAAACTCTGTTCCAAAGTTAAGTGTATTCCAGTATCAAAAACAAATAATTTTCAGAAAAGACAATTTCCTGTCTAAAAAGCGGCTTAACCAACATTTGCCTTTCAGTCTTTTGCAAAAAGTTTAAAATATTATGACCTCGAATATGTTGATCCATTTTCATTAATTGCAAATTTCGAGAGCATCAATTGTCTTTATTATAGTTACTCTATGATCGTCTAAACCAATTTCAATACCTCATTAGACATGACACGCTTAGAGATCAATACCTTTACGTAAGGGATACTCGGTCTTTATGGGTATAAGTTTTTGAGTTTGGGGTTTTGATATGAAGTTTTGAAAAAAAATACCACCTTGAAATACAAGCGTCTTCGGTAGAGTTTCCCGATTATGGTTTTGCTCTTGAGGTTGTTTATGTTAATCGTCCAAAAAAATCGAAGCAAAAAATTACGTCTTTCTTTGTCGTTCAAATATCATATCTGATACGGAAAATTGCAATGTCTCCCTTCTTTAAGCCGTGCGAAATCCAATTTTTTTAAATTCCATACAGATTTTGCAACAAAAGAATTGAATCGGTTTAAAGGTCAAGAATGAGTTAATCCAACTACAGAAATGAGGGCAACAAATGGTATTTGGAAGGCTTAAGATCTGGTCTATGGCGAAACAGCCGAAATTTCTCATCTACTGCTTTTCAAATGACTTTTGGTGATATAATAGACGAGTATTGTTATAATGAAAGCAAATGTAATCGTGTTACTACCCATTTCATGAACATTGCAATGGTAAACACCCTTCAGATCCCACAAATTGCGGGGCATATTCGGGTTTAAACCTATTCGGCTTAACCAGCCTTTCCTTGCATTCTGAGTTGTTGACCGTAAGCTTCTATTAAGACTTCTCCAGATAAAATGTTTTTAAACCCGAAGTTCGACAATTGGCAAATCCATTCAATTGATTTCTTCTTAAGTGATTTCTTCTTGGTATTACATATGAATGGATGAAATGATGAATTTAGTGAATCCTTAATCACCTCTTCTGTTTGTGAAGGTTATACAAATATGAATTTAATTTGCAGGCTCATAAATGGTATCAATTTCTCATAAACGTACAAACTTCAGATTCCCTAATATTTCTGCTTAAAATTTCACTTAAATATGATTGATGAAAAATTGTCATTTTACCAAAATGTATTAATGGGAGCGTCTTGGCATAAAAGGATTTTTCCATTTTCTATTAAATGTGTTTATCCTTTTAACATGTTTAGTTTTTACTTAAATGTATTTTGCTCTTTTCTCATTTTTTTACCCCTGTAGCTTTTTTTATTCGATCAAATGCATTTACCAGTTTACATTTGAAAAGGAAATTACTCTGCGGGATTTAAATATTGGTTTGCTAAGTGCCAAGCTAATTTCCTATTGTCTATTAGTGTCCAATGTTTCTGACATTTTAAGCTTTTAACAAAAAGAAAAAAGATTGGAATGTGGTAATCCCCGTTGTTTGAAGTGATGGAGAGGAGGAAAATATTAAGAAAATTTCTAAGTATATTTTTTTTCAATATCGATTTAAATATTGAAGCATATGAAAATAAATAAATATCTCAAGCTATTTAAGGATCTATGCCTTAATTTTTCAAAATATTCCAATATTTATGGTAGAGTTTTTAAATTTTGATAAATTAATGTCTTTATATGAGAGGGACTAATTATCAGCCAGATCATATACATTCCAATGGTAAAATTAATAATCGTAATGTTTAATATTTGAAGAATAAAATGTATTTGGGTACAGTTTTCCAATTTCATAAATCATATTCATCCATTCATATATAATTTCAAGAATAAATCACTTAAGGACATTCAATTGAATGGATTTGCCAATTGCCGAATTTCGAGTTTAAAAATATTTTATCTGGAGACACAGAATACAAGGAAAGATCTGGTAAGCCGAATAGGTTTAAAGCTGAATATGCCCTGCAATAAGTGGGATCAGAAGGGTGTTTATTATTAAAATGCTATTGAATGATATTTACTGCAAAGAATCTGAGACGAAAATAATTGAAAAAAAGTTAAAGGGCAATAAAGGACAAATTGTCAGAATATTCTATTAGACACGAGGCAATTTTCCTTCATTATAAGAACACTCATCCATTATATCACCTAAAGCCATTTTAACAGTAGATAAAAAATTTCGGCTGATCCGCTATAGCCCAGAACTTGCTCCTTCCAACTAGCATTTGTTTGCCTCATTTGGATTACTTCATTCTCGAACTTTAAACCGATTGAGTTCTTTTGTTGCAAAGTCCGTATGCTACCGGGAAGATGGATAGAAGTGATACCGTAAGGCTTAAAGAAGAGAGATATTAAAATGTGATTTTGCCTGTCAGATATAATGTTTGAACGATACAGAAAAGCGTAATTTCGACATAGGTGAATGTCAACAGATGTGGCATCTCAATTAGCTCTCTTTTATTAACCCCTTTAACTTCTTAAGCCAAGGTAATGATAAGTTACTATAACATATTCTAAAACTTTAAAAAAATACAACATTCGTACACAGTGGTCTAAATTTGGGAAAATTCATACAGGATTCTGAAGATTAAATATGATTTGAAGTTTATCGTTGCAGAAACGTGAATGAAATCGATAAACTGGCATAGGTGAATATCAAAAAGGAACGTCTTCATAATTTTTAGAAATTGATTTTATGCTCGACATCAGATATGGAAAATGAAAAAAATATTAGAAAATAATTTTAGAAGAAGCACCATTATTAGTAGATTTACAATGAGTTATTGAACTCAATGGCAATGGTCCTGAAATAGGGCCAATATTTTTATGTAAAACTTTAATTAATAAACAAAAAGTGTGATACCACGACCTTACAATATATTATTAAAGTCTTATACTAACTCAAAAGAAATTATATTTAGGCCAAATTGTATTCTGAGTTAGAGTCAATTTTTAACTTTGAAAGTATAACATAATAAATAAAAAGTCCTTTTCTAGAACTAGAAGCTCTTATACCGACACTAAAAAAACCTTTCGATGATAATAAAACTTTTATACACTTTAGAATTATTATACTCTGACTTACAAGACTTATTTTGGGACAAAAACAGTTATATACAAAACAAAAAGACTTATACTGAATTAAAAAATGCTATACTAAAATAAAAATATGTAAAACAAATATTATTCGGAGATTAAGAACAAAAAGCTAAAGCTCTTATACTTAAAATATTATACTAACATAGAAAGTCTTATATTATTACTGAAAAGTTATACGACTATTCTAAAAGAGTTCCTATATTGATACTTTGCTATTGTTTTTTTAATACTTATATTAGTACTTATATGAATTTTATTGAAATAAAAAATTTATATATTAAAACGGAAACTATTATACTGGAATAAAAAGGGTTTTATCTAAATAAAAAAGTAAGAAAAGGAAGATTACAAAATTATGTAATATAGAATAGAAAAAATATGAACTCTTATAAGGAAAATAAATTGACTTACACTCAGACTAAAAATTCAAAATAAAAAGTCAAGTGTTAAAACATTAAAACATAAAGTCTTATACAGATATATACTCGTTAGCTTTCACATACTAAGATTTATAAGTTTTTTATTGAGACTAAAAAGTTATGTGTTAAAACCGAAAGTATTATCTGAAATAAAATAAAATGTCTAATACTAAAATCAAAAAAGCACTTATACTAAATGTAAATTTTATGTGAGGAGGATAAGAAGTCTAATGTTAATATAAAAAATAACATTATACTACGGCTTAAAGGTCAAGAAACTGTCACTAAAAAGGCTTACAATAATATAGGGAACTTTATACCAGGAGGGTTATAAAAACTATAACTATATACTTACAACTATTACACTGTTACTAAAAATTCTTATACTCAAATATACCTTTCTTCTAGAAAAGTATACACTACCCATCAGTAGAGTATTAAAAATTTTGCACTGTAATTTGCATATATAAATTGATATTTACAAAAAAATACAAAAACTGCATAAATAAACAAAATTTGAACGATATATTTTTAGATCCTATAAACAGTCTATAAAAACTAAAAGAGACCTCACAAAACACGCAACTAATGCCCCACAAAATGAAAGCGTATAAAACCTTCTAACACACAGCTAAAGGCAAAAATGAAGGGCGGAGAAGATAAGGGAGAGCTAAAGCTATAAAGGGTACGTTCATTAAAAACAAGTGATTTGTAATAATAGATTAGACTATAACATACAAGTATACGTGTGTGTGTGTGTATGTGTGATTGTTAATGTTAAATAGAAAAAAAACTGAAATAAAAAACCTAAAAAAGGTCTTAATAACACTTACGTTAAATATAACAGTAGTCGGTTAAGCCGACTTTGTTATACCCTAAACCACATTGTTGGTTTGAAATGACTGCTTTGAGAAACTTATGAATGACCCTCGTATAAGGTACGTTATTATGATATTAAGATTTATGTGAAATTTATGCGTTTGAAAAGGATTTTTTCTGAGGGGTTATGTCAAAGCTAGAAGAAATGACCGACCCTCGTATAATTTCCAATATCGATTTTAGGTTGTATCTATAAATTTGACCAGTTGTTATTGCAATACCAACGTATATGTGTGATTAAGCCCCTCAAAGTGATATTTTGAAGGAGACTTGTATGGGACCCATGAGAAGTAGTGGACTGACCTTCGCATAATTTGACACATCGATTTAAAATAATGTAAGACATATTTTAGTCGAATTTCATTGAAATCGCTTTATAATATGGAATTTTATGAACATTCCGGGAGGTCATTTGTATGGGAGCTACCTGAAATATTAGACCGAATATGACCAATAAGCTCCGTTCTTGAAGAAAAGAAAAATTGTGACCTGTAGAGTGTTCACAACGTTTGAATGGACAGCCAGTAAAACAGACAGACGGACGGGCAAACTGACATCGTAAAATTGACTCAAATAGTAAATCTGATTCGAAAGGTATACTCCAATGTAGGTGTAACAGAATTTTTCAATATGTTACAAACATCAGAACAAACGCCTAATACCCCCAACCAATTATGATGGTGTAGGGTATTAAAACACAACAACTCAATTTATTGATTGGAAACAAAAGCGCTACAACATGGTTATTAAAATTTTATTGATAAAAAAAACCGAGAAAAAAATATATTCACATACAAAAAGAAGAAAAGCAGAGAAATAAATCTAAACCAATTAAAAGACAAAATGAATAAAATCCCTTAAGGTCTTAAATGTAATAGAAGATATTTTTATTTTTATTTTATTTTTATTTTTATTTTTATAATTATTATAATACGAACCTTGTGGTAGCCATCGTTTATGCTGCACTGTGTTACGAATCAAAAAAGCGATATATTCCACTTATTAGTGGGTTAAAAATTTATTGGCTATTATCCAAATATGGATTTTTTTGTGTCGCCAAATGTACTCTGGTGCACGTAACGCATACATGTACAAATAATTTCATATAAGCGCACTATAAATTGAATTATTTGTTTGAATATATGAAAAAGCACTTTAATATGGGATTTTTGCTTAAATGATTATTATGAATATATTTTCCTTTTTTTTGAACAACTTTTTAAAAGACTTTAATATTTGATTTCACTGTTATTTTATTCTTTTTCGTTTTGTTCTCAATTTCTCTATAATCAATTGCAAATTATATTTAATTTCTATTATTTATTTAAAGGCCATTTTATATATATTATTTTCTTTGATTTCATTTATTTTCTATTTTTTGTTCTTTGAACATTAATTGCTGTTGTTTTTATAATATTTGACCCCTTTCTTTGCAAACGCCTTACATATCACCATTTTTTAACATTTTAATGACAACAAAACACGCTCTATTTGTTGTTGTTGCTTACACACGTTTTTTTCGAAAAGTTTTTTCTTTACCAAAAGTGAATCCTTACATTTTAAAAATTAAATAAAAACTAATATTTACCCTTAGATTTTTATTTGACCAAAGGCATTTTTCTATAAAAAAGCTTTAAAGCTTTGTGGGCGCAAAAAAAGCTCGATGATTTATCAGCTGTTTTACAGCGCCTGCTCTATAATCTTTTGTAGTGAAATGTTCTCTCTGTTTATTTATTTGTGGCAAAAAGAGCATTTAGGAGAAAAAAGCGCCAAAATTATGTGTGTAGCAAAATTTTCTTATTTCAATTTTTCCGATTTAAACAAATGCAAAAAATTGCTCAAACAATATTCTGCTATGGACTCACTACGAATTATACGTGAGCGATTTAAACATCTGCGAAAGATGTCCTGTACTTTTCACCTGACCATCTTTTCAAATTAAGTATAAGCTTCCGATATGTACTTCTGATAATATTTTAATCCGTTTTTGTTTTCTTCAGATTTCAAATTAAAGTCTTATACTGTCATTATCTTCTTATACTAATACATATTTTCGATTCGTTGCAAGCAATAATATTTTTTTAACTCTTATATTAAACACATAATTCTTATACAAAATAAAATGCATTCGATATTTACTTCTGAATCCATATAATATTTCTCTAAAAAACGTAATAGTAGTTCCTTCATCAATTTTAGTTTATTTTTGCTTCAAATTTTAAAATTAAATTCTTATATCAATATTATTTTCTTATACTCAACAACATCATATAAATCTTAATACTTATTTACGATTTAATATATACAATATCGTTCTATATTAACTCTTATACTAATATTTTTATACTTTGAATTTATATATACACAATTTAAACACTCGTATACTGATATAAAACAAATATCTTTTCTTAATTATTTATTAAACCTATGAGGACTTATGTTGATACTAAAAGACTTATACTATTAAATTTAAAATTTGCATAAATTAAAAAAAATACAATAAATTTTTAAATCCTAAATCTTATTACTCCAAGAATATTATATCCGAATTGACTATATGGAGAGTGCACTTTATCGATTCCACATGTGTATTGAAGTTTTAAATTTTAGATTGATCCAATATTTTTGATCAGAAATCTTAGGCTTATTGTCTCTTATACAAATCAGAAACCCTTAATTCAAAAGACCTGATTAAACTACATATAATTAGGACCTTAACGGTACCTAATCCTCGTAACTACATGTAATCATATTGAAAATAATTTTAGTTCATAATCTTGATTTTAAAACTCCAATTTTTGATTGGATTTGCAAGAATGAAGAATTATAAGTTTAAAAAAAGGTCTCTGCAGGAGTCCATGAATAGTGTTATATGGACTTTGGTAGGACCTCTGTCATATTAAAACCGATAAAGTTCGAAAGGTTTATTTACAGATGTCAATCTAGGGCCAAAATGTTCTTCAGTTAAGTATAGACCTACTAAAATTATACCTTTTCATAATTTCCACCACAAGAAGTGATTAAAAGGGTAGGGAAGTTTTTCATTTTATGTTTATTGCCAAAGAAGCACCTCTCAAAGTATATACATATTCATACGCCATATCAATAACTGAATCGATTTCGCTATGTGTATAAATATATCTGTTTTTTGGCTGGTTCATTTCTTTAGTAATAGTTCAAGCTTCAAAAAATTTATCACGAATGTTTATAATTGTTCTGAGCGGATTGCTATGTAAAAATAGCAAAATCGGTTCAGTAAAAAATAATTATAGACATATGTCGGACTTAAAGTGAAATTTTTGAAAATGCAGCTTTTGCTAAAGATGATCAAAATAGGATCAGTAGCAAAGATCGGCTCATAGCAAAAAATTAAGTATGAAACTGACTGTATACCCTGTCAACTGTATATATACTAGGATTTATAGGATCTATTATAGGGTCCTCATTTATTATATCGGTCCTCATTTATCTTTAACAGCCATTTCTGAGTGTATAAAACTTTGGTACTCAACTTTGGGAAAACAATTAAAAAACTTGTTTATATATCGGATATTTATATCAATAAAATCCCATTTGGAAAAAATATTTGTATGGGGTCTGGGTAAATAATGAAGTATCTTACTTCAATAGACTTCATCTTATGGTCCCACCTACTTTATAGTGCCAAATTTCATCGAGATTATTATATTTGTGACTTGACCTTTGTTCACACGATTAAGGTGCACAGCAAGCCAATCAGAAGGAAGGACGGACATCGTTATATCGTTTAGGGAATCGATATAATTTATTTGTTTAGCAATCGATTAGTTATTAAAAAATTCCATGCGCATCGTTTTGGACAAATTTCATCTTAAAATTTTCAACTTGTATTTTGTTCCCAGATGTAAATGAGGAGCCAAACGGACGATCAAACATATTTACATAGTTTCTGGAAGTTCGACTGATCTGATCGGTATATATTAAGGAAGGAAAACGTTACCTTTCATGTGCGATATAAACATTTGGACAAGAGCCCACAACGTAGTGTAGAGTATAAAAAAAGCTTTGCCACATTCTTCCTTAAAACAAGAAGGTCCTCAGTTTTTTAGAAAATGGTAAGAATTCAACATGACTTGCAAAAAAAAAAACTTCAAAAGAGGTCATTATGACTGAATATAGCTCACATTTTTGTAGTATACCTCCTTTTAATTCTATTTCCGAGTATTACCTTCCTTTTCCTTTTGCCTTTTGTCAAGTGTCGTAAAAACACACATTTACACACACTCATAGTTATTCATGTTTGCATAAAATGACTAAAAGAAATTGAATAGAAATGGAATGAAGAACAAAAAAAAATGGCAACAACTTACATTTCATTTGTTTACTTGTTTGTTTACACTTGTCATTGTTTACAATGTAAATCTTGACACTTGTTTCTCTCTTTTTTGCTTTATTTTTGGTTGAATGATACTTAAACTTAATGACTTGAGTATTTTTATTATTTTTGAAATTTTGAAACTAAAAACAGATTTTGTTTGCACTAAAAAAGACAAGAATGAAAAAAAATTGTCATTTCAAATGAAATTAATTGTGTTAATGAAATAATGTGATTTTTAAGAATACCGGCAAAAGGTCTTAAATGAATACCGAAAAGAGGTCTTAAATGACTTTAAAGAATTTTTGTAGATATTAAAGTCTAGTTAAAATAAATATAATTATTTCAAAACGTATAGCTAAGTTGTCCTATTAAATAATTAAATATAAAATAATTAAATCTAAAATCCCTAAATAACATGTTTTTTTACCTATAACATTTATTTAATAAAACTGTTCAAAATTTTTTAATGAACAATTAATTTTAAAAGAATCACAAATTTTTCTTAGCAAAAAAAACACAAAAATGTTATAGTCGGTCAAGCCCGATTATCTAATACCTTACACCACACTGTTGATTTTAAATGACTGCTACGCAAATGTATGAACGGCCCTCGTAAAATATTTTCTTATTTATCCTTAAGCGTACAATAGTTTATAATGATTCTAATGTGAAATGTGAAATTTATGCGTTGTGAAAAGGAATTTTATCTGGGAGTTACAAAAAAGTTTTGAACCCATCCTCGTTCGATTTAGCACGGCGGGTTTGGTTTATGTCTTAATTACACAAAATATTTTTTACAATACCCATGTATATATATAGGATTTATTATTTTCAAAGTGAAACTTTATTGTATGGAATCTATTGGAAATAATGGACAAATTCCCGTACAATTTAGCACTTCGTTTTAGAATATTTTAAGACTTAATTTCTCAAAATTTTGATAAAATCGTTTTATATATAGGAATTTCCGGGAGGACATTTGTATGGGGGCTATATGAAATAGTAGTTTAATCATTACCAATTTCAATAGTCTTTGTCCTTTACCCAAAATAATTGCACGTTCTAAATTTCATTAAGAGATTTTCAAAACTGTGACTTTGCGAACAACCTTTACATAGACAGCAAACCGGACGGACGGAAGAACATTTTTTTGAGTAAAACGGTACACTTAAAAGTAGTGTTAGGATTATTTTTTCTGCCCGTTGCAAGCATCTAAATAATACACTTACCACCTATGGTGATGTAGGGTGTAAATAATTTTTGCTTTAAGATTTTTCCTTGTTATACTCTACACTACCATTATTGGTTGGAATATAATGCGTTTGTACAGATGTTTGTAACGTGTAGAAAAAATAGTCCTAACACTGCTTGAAGTATATCATTCTACTCAGAATCACTTCCTGAAACAATTTAAGCATGTTCGCCCCTCCGTCTGGCTGGTTGTCCATGCAAAGATTGTTCGCAAAGTGCAGGATGCAGTTTTGAAAATATATTTATGAAATTTTATGTTGGCCCAAGGACGATGCCATTGATATTGGTTATGATCGGTCTGTTATTTCATAAAGGCTTTAAAAAAATATCCTCCCGGAATGGTGTTTTAGTCCATAAAATTCCTTAATAAAAACGATTTTAAATAAAGAATAAGTCTTATTATATTTTAAAACGATGTGCCAAATTCTCATAGGCCCCAAATTTCTCATAGGTCCCAAACAACTACCCTTCCAAATATCACTTTGAAACTCATGAATCGCAAATATGCGCTGGTATTAAAAAATAAATTTCATGTAAATGTTAGCATCATTGTTAGCATAAATAAAAAAGCAAATTATACGAGGGCCGTTCATAAATTTTTTCTTCGCAGTCATTTAAAACAAACAAAGTGGTGTAGGGTATTGCATAGTCGGGCTTGACCGACCATAATATTTTTAATTGTTTTTTATTGTATTTAATTCTCAAAAAAATAATCTCTCAATGATCATTCTAATAATAATAATGATGATGATAATTTTTGTTTATTATTAAGTTTTTTTCTTTGAATCCCAAAATTTTATATTATTTAAGTTGTTTAAAAACATTTAAAGTTTTTATTATTATTTTTTTTTTATTTCAAAAACAATTTTTCTTCAGTTTGCAATAGCAAAAACGCAACAATAACATAAATGACCTTCGCAACAATTGAAATTAAACAAGATTTTTTTTAAATGCTTTAATTAAATTATTATTTTATAACATTTAATTTTGAGTTAAATAATAATTATAAATTATAAATTATAAATTATAAAAAATTTATAATCGGACAAAAACGACTTTATTTAGATCTACAGTGTACAGTGGGTAACATTAGAGTTTTTTACAAATTCTTTCCAAAATCTGCAATTTTAAATCGGCTTAGTGGATTAACATAAACTTATAATACAGTAAGAGAGTTTGGAAAGGTGGTCCCATTAAGACTCCATTATCGGAATTATTTCTATTCAAACTTAGATATTTTTTTTCTGTTAAAATTTTGACTTCAGCATTATACACATTTTATACTCGTTATGAGTAGTAAAGAGGTTATATTAACTTTGTCCTTCCGTGTGCAACGCTAAGACATATATATATATATATATATATATATATATATATATATATATATATATATATATATATATATATATATATATATATATATATATATATATATATATATATATATATATATATATATATACCTACATGAAGTCATAATTTGATGCGATTTAGCTATGTTCATCTATCCGTCTGTCTGTCCATTTGTCTGTTGTAGGCACTTGCACATTCACAATAATAGACAGAGATGTTTAATATTTTCAACCAATAAAATTGGTTTATTATATTTAAAGATATCGATAACTGAGTCAGCCTCTAAATTCAAGAGAAGATCATCCGTATAATTTTCATTTATAAATTATCAAATTGAAATGAAATGCTGTAAGATATATATATATATTTTAGTGAAAGTTTTTAAAAGTGACTTCCATTAAAAACCGGTTAACCGATTGAAAATAAATGGCACATCAAAATCGAAAATTTAAAATTTAATTACAAAAACCGATTTAGCGGTTTCCCGTATATATATATATATATATATATATATATATATATATATATATATATATATATATATATATATATATATATATATATATATATATATATATATATATATATATATATATATATTTATTATATTAAAGATATCGATAACTGAGTCAGCCTCTAAATTCAAGAGAAGATCATCCGTATAATTTTCATTTATAAATTATCAAATTGAAATGAAATGCTGTAAGATATATATATATTTATATATATATATATATATATATATTATATATATATATATATATATATATATATATATATATATATATATATATATATATATATACCGGAAACCGCTAAATCGGTTTTTGTAATTAAATTTTAAATTTTCGATTTTGATGTGCCATTTATTTTCAATCGGTTAACCGGTTTTTAATGGAAGTCACCTTTAAAACTTTCACTAAAATATTTAGCCATGACTGAGAATGTATAAAAATTTTATTCCGAGAGTTACACGAGCATAGTAATGTATGTATTCTTAGACATCATATTCTGAATGGATTTTGCTATTTCCCTCCGTTTTAAACACAATCACGTCAATAGAAATAAATAAGATTCAGCAATATACATGTATATACATAGTAGATCTAGACATATTCAGAAATTAAAGAAAAATTTTCTGTAAAGCAAAATAATGGACTTAAATAAAACCATGGTATCTCGACACATTAATTTTACATACGATTACCGAAAAAACATTAACAAAAGACATTTATATCCCACTCATTTAGGGCATTATACAGTGTAAGGATAATATGTTGCAACATGTTACAAATGGTCATTTTGATATGGAACCATATAAATACCATTACACGATATATGTTTTACTGGTTAAAGTCTAGATTTCTATTAAATAAAATTATTTTTTATAAATTTACAATAATCAAACAAAAACCGGTTAACTGGTTTTTTAACATAAAACCTTATTCGAGAGCATTTTTTTTGATAATCCCATTTTTCCATTAACTCGAAAACCGGTTTTCTAAAAATGTCGGTTTTCGGAATACACTATTTATTATTCATTTAGGTTTCTTTGTTATATTAAAGAAATTTTTTTTTGAAGATTCGGCATAATGCAATATAACATTCTTACTTGCTGGAACAAAATTTTGGCTTTAATCTCTTTCTTCTGAAATTTCGAAATTGGACATTTTTTTTCTTAATTGTCTGTTTATGACTTTTTCAAAATCTGCAATAAGTGTGAACTTTTTAGAAATCCATAAAATCGAATGTAAAACAAGGTAGATATAATACTTTAGATTTAAGAAAGAGGACCAGAGACCAAATCGTTAATAATTTCTAAGGCCTTAAAAGGTTCTAAGTGTGAGTGACCCTCCACAACCAGTTATGGTCATTCCGTGTGTAATGTTAAGAGGCATTACTTATATAGTCTTGCATCAAATGTCCGTCTGTTTGTTATTGGCAATTTTTGTTCAGACCACTAAAAATATATGACCTCGGAGGATCAAAAATCTATAACATAATACTTTTGAAGTTTAACCTTTTATACCCTACACCACCATAGGTTGTTTGGGGTAATATGAGTTTGTGCTGATATTTATCGACTCAGAATCATTTTCTGAGCCGATTTTACAATGTCCGTTTGTCTGTCCGGCTATCTATGTAAACGTTGAGAGAACTCTACAGGTCGCAATTTTAAAGATATTACTTTGGGTCAAGGACGATCGGTTAGATGTTTCAGGAATGAGATATTTTAATTAACTTTGGCGAAAATAAATTTTGTGTCATTCCAAATCCGCATAAGAAAAATTTTGAGAAACTCAGTTTACAAATGAACGTAACTCCCATATTAGATGCACTTTTTAAAATCATATTTAAGACAAAAAGTATTAGTATTGCCATCGTAATAGAGCCTTAAAAATAGTGCATCATACACTATTCAAGATGTACAAGTTGTTGGATAATTGGTTATAGTACCTATATAAGGTACCACCGAGGAATAGGATTTAAAGCTTAACAAAACAAATTTAAGTATGGACCATTTCTCTTGACTATTAGTCCCACTTAATGCCCTTCCAGGAAAAGAGTCTTAAGCTTATTAAATGTGGACCCATACTCTTTAAATTGAGCACAACTGATTTCACAAATATCAGGCCATGTTTTGTTAGAGGACCTGGATTTTTAGCCTAATAAACTCATGATATGGACTAATTCTATCTAAATTTATCACAATGTTTTTTTTTTTTTGCATTTAATTTTGTGAATATCATTCATCATTACACTAAAACTTTTATACAAGTACCCCACAAGATTTTTATGTCATTAAACCTTTTAAAAATAAAAGTAATTCAATAATACTGGACTTGCCGTATTTGGGTTTGGTGAATTTTAAGAAGAAAGTTCAATTTTAGCTCCCTTATTTGACCCAATACTCTAACAGGATCTTAAGCTTATAATACGTTATTCTATTGACATTCGCCAGAACATTGTTGTTATAACCATCATTTTAACTTAAGCTTACATGTAAGCTTTAAAGTAAGTTTTTAGTGGCTAACACTAAAATGTGCGACAAACTTTTAGATCACTGGTCCACATTTGGCTAAGCACTCTGGTTATTCAAAATATAACATTCGTCACATCAGAATATATCATTCGTATTTTTTTTTTTTTTAATTTTAAAGTTCTTGGCCAAAATCCAGAAGAAATAACGGTCACGTAAAATCATCGCAAAATTAGAAATACTTAGAATTCGTTCCATTAATAAATTCACCCTTGTAGGTGAATTAGGGGAAGAATTGGTATGTGATTATCAAACAATATTATCTTCTATTTGTGTGAAAGTATCTGATATAAAAAATTTTCACTTGACTCAGATTTATCTAACAGTCCATAATCGAATACTAAGTATCATATTGACAATTTTACTTACAAAAATAATGCAAACTTTTCAATGATGACTTTGTTGGAAAGTAATGGCTTTGAAAGATATTAAGAAGTGAAATCGAAAAAGTGTTAACATACTCTTACATTACTTTTTGTAGTGCTTTCTTCACTGGTGGTTCACTTCCATTTATCTGTCACATTTTTGTGGACACTTTTTTGAGCTCTTCAATTATTCTAAAAAAATTCAATATCTCTTCAGTGGCCTTAGCTCCGTCAGTTTTCTTTTGGTACAAATTCCACATTTTGTTCATAGTGATAATGCCAAGTCAGGCCTAAAATAAGTGGACATATTATTAATGTTTAGCTCCTTTTGCCGCAACTGCATATTGCTGCATATCAAGAATTTTTTTGGAGAACTATACAGCTTTTGGGTCGTAAACATTTCTTAAATTTACCTCGAGCATCTGCAATACACATTTTTTGATCAGGAAGTTGAAAAAGTCTGTCAGAACAGAACGTTCCGTCTTCCATTATGCAGCAGATTTTTTTAAGAAAATTTGACTTCAATTTTCGTGGCTGTTTTTTTTGTCCTCTAAAGCTTTAGGAGCGTTCGTCAGGAACTTTTTGAGTCTTGTTGTTTTTAAACCCTTTTAACCTTTTTAACTGTTGAAATAATTACTAAATAGTCCAATCACTGAGCTAACCGGACTGCTGTCCTATCGAATGTGATGAGCTCTTTAAAAATGCTTTATATCTTTTTGCTTTCGGAACATCATTCATTTTAATAACATTGAAAACAGTTTGACAG
>PYHX02000158.1:42522659-42750484 GCA_004302925.2 Cochliomyia hominivorax
TTACATTAGAAGGGGCAACAAGCAGGGCGGTTATTCAGCACAAAAGTTGGACATCATTTTCAAGGATGCCTTTAAACAGCCATCATATTCAAACAGGGCGGTTATTCAGCAGAAAAGTATTTTAATCGAGCCGTCAGCAAAATGCTTTTGTAATTTACTGTTGCACTTGCTTTAATTCTTATCTAAATATCTGAATATATTGAATACTCCAAAGAACTAAAATAGTTCATCTAACACAGCCCCACAGGGTTTTAATCGTATTGGAGTTTCCAGTAATATGAAAAAATGAAATATATCCTATGTCTCTAACTGATTTTTATCATTTCAAGATCCAAGAGATTTTTATGCCGGGTTATGTCACCGAAATGAACAAGCCGATATTTCTCGGATTAAATTTTTAAAGAAGTTGGTATTAATTCATTGCCGATATACAAATTCAATGCTTAAGCAATTTACTCCTGCTTATTCGACGTTAATGAAAGATGTTGGTCATCATTTTCGAGGATGCCTTTCAACAGCCATCATATTTCTCGCAATACAATAGAGAGTCAGCATTTCCCACAAATGGTGATTAATTAGTATTAAATTAGACCCAATCAAGAAAAACTGAAGCTCGAAGCCAATTTTGGATTATATGCCCAAGATTTGGTCTGTCAAGATCTTACGAAATTAAAATTCAACCATACATTTTAGAACTGTTTAAAAAAGTAGTTGAAAATTTTAATCTTTACTTGTCCAATTGAAACTACAATTGACATCGGTTGATGGACGTCCTTACTTGACATTCTATAGTTACTAATGGTTGCTATCTGTTCCTTTTTAGAGCGATACAGGGTCTCCTCTCCTCGGCCTACCTACCTAACAATCTAGCTTGTTCATTAGCAAAGTGGTTTTTAAGAAGAGAAGATCTTTAAGGTAACCCCGTTAATTCTTCTTAGAGAGAGCTTAGTCTTGAGTTACTGACACTGTATGGATGACAAATATTCCAATATTTTCAAGAATGACATGACTCTCAGCAGCTCGCATTCTATGTAGATTCTAGAGATTCCGATTTCTGTTCATTTCAACTTCCTACAACTTTTTCAGTAGTAACAATGCAGATGTAGTTTAGTTGCTTTGATCAACCGAACATCTGAGGTGTTAGTACCTTTCTGGCCTCATCGAATTTCTGCTATTACATTTTGTTGGGTTGTTTGTGAAATATATTAATATTTAAACCATAAAAGAAAATGCCGGAATCAATACCTCTGAATTATCTTTTGAAGAAAATTGAGATCATGTTATTTTTTATAACCAAATTTAAGGATCATTCTTTTCTAGGTGGTGTTTATATCTCAAGGTTTATGGAGTTCATTTTTTGCTTTGAATAAAACATTTAGAGTTTAAGAAATGTCGCTCCTTATCAAGGATCATCCGAAAATCATTAGATCTCTCTAAACTTCTTTATACTTATGATCGCTTAAATATTTAATTCGTAAATTTTCCCACAAAATATTTAAATATTTACACACCTGAGATTTTCGTCCAAATGAGATAAATTTAAACACAAGTGATCTTTTGCTATAACAAAGAGAAGAAGCTAAAAAAGATATTTCTGTGTCATAATAATTAAAACAGTAATTAAAGCTGTGTGTGAAATCTAAAGCTGATGAAATTAGACAACATTTGACGTTCAATGTTTATTTTGTTCAAAATTAAATTACACTTTTTATCAAATAAATAAATTTTACTAAACAAATATTTACATAACTTTTTATTCGTTATCTGTTGACGAAAAACCGATTAAAATACACAAAATAACAAATAATTTTGAACCCGACAAAGGGGAAAAGCAACATTTGGGGGCAACACATGGAGGCTAAAATGAAGAAATGAAAATGCTCTGAGAGAGAGTGATCATCACTTCTAAGATGGCTGACATTGTGATAAAGTTGCAAAATATTTTAAAGCTTTAAAATGTTTTACAAGTTAAACGAGATATTTTCGTTGTAAATTATCACTATAAAAATGGCAAACTTTAGGCATCAACAGATTTAGATTATAGAACTATGGAGCAGAAACAAAAGCGAATGTGAAAATTGTTGAAGATAAAGATGAAATGATTTTATAAAATAAAACACATTTTGCTGTAGACGTTCGTAACAAAAACAGTTTCAGTAAGTTTCATTAGCGGAGAATTAAAAATTTAACTTAAAAACAACAAAATATGGCTACCGAAATTGAATTATCTGCTAATGATGTTCAAGGTTTGTGCCGCCGCTATTTCAAGGATTATGAAACCACTAAGGATACACAAGATCAGCAAGAACATGAGAATGTTAATAACTTTGAAGTTAACTATTACAAACTGAAACCCATTTCTGAAGATCCTTCAGGATTTTTGGGCAATCACCGTTATCTTTTTGTAGAGGTTTCGAAGAAAAATCCTCAACAGCCTGATGCAGTACAAAATCTTAGATTCTTTACCAAATCGGCACCCATGGAAATTGCCTCTCGCATGGAGTATATGGAAGAATTTGGTGTTTTCAAAAAGGAGATTGCGGTATATCGTGATGTCCTACCACGTCTGCAGGAGATTTTTGAGGGTATAGCCCCTAAATGTTATTATGCTGACAACAATTGGTTGGTGTTTGAAGACCTACATCAACAAGGCTACAAAATGGGTTCAGGACGTGATGGCCTGTATGATTTGGAGCACTTAAAATGTGCCATCAAAAACTTAGCCGCTCTCCATGCAGCCTCTTTGGTCTATGAGGTACAACAAAAACAAAAGTTAAATGTTTTACATCCTTTGGCTGTGGAGGAAAATGCTTATCCTGTTTACACTCCTGAACATGTGCGTTATCAAAACTTCAGTAATGGCGTTAAAGTATTTAAGGAGCTCATTAAGCTCCTGCCAAAATATCAAGCAAAATTAGATTTAATACTCCCTCAAATAAAAGATAAAATGGCGGTTATTTTCGAATTTGTGAAAACTTCTCGAAAATATCAGAATGTCTTTGCTCATGGCGATTTATGGGCCAATAATATTATGTTTCAATACAGTAAATATGGTGATATACCCATTCATTCCCGTTTTGTAGACTTTCAATTGGCTCGTTATGCTCCCCCTATGATAGATTTAATTACCATACTCACCATACCTACCACACGGGAATTCCGTTCGAAATATCTTATGGAAATGATAGCCGATTATTATCGCTTCATGTCTGAGTTCTTAAGCCGAGAAAATCTACAAATTAAGAATTTCATCACAGAGGAGGAATTATACGCTTCCTTTAAAGAATTCCGTATTGTGGGTCTTATAGAATCCTGTCTGTTCTCTCATCTTACCATATTACCCCCAGAATTGACTCAAGCACTGACCGGTACAGCTGATGGTTTCACTGATTTCTTTGATCGCAAACGGGTGGAAATCTGTTTGAAGGCATTCCATGAAGATGAAATTTATAGAACACGAATGACTGATATGTTGGAAGATTTAGTTGATAATTTTATCTTAGTTCCATAACCAGTAGTCGTAGGTAAATCCATATATAAGTATTATAAATATAAACAAAATAAATATAAAAATATATTTTATTTTATTTTGGGGTAAATTAAGTGATTTTATAAAGTTAATATTTGATATGATTAAGACTTTAGCAAAATAGATAGTAAAATTTATGGGAGTCATAGCAATAAAGTTTAATGATTTTAATTGTCAAAACAAAAATAATAGACAGTGTTCGAGAGGTGTTAGAAATTATAATGAAAATAATTGTGGAATGAAGATGATGAAATTCTTTTTATTGAAGGACATAAAGAATCTGAAAGATGTTGGAATGTTATTGATCAAATAATACAACTTCTTCCAAAACGTTTTCAAAAGAAAATAAAGTTTTGGGAACTTGGCGGTTATACTTCAGCCTCGTTAGCTAAGCCTCTAATTCAAGCTGCAAAACTTATTTGTGTAGTTGTTATGTAGAACGGATCCATTAATGGATTGAGTAATGGTATCTAGAAATGTGTAAAAAATTGCATGGAAATGAAAGTAATGTGGCAAGAGACATGATCAACAATGACTTAACTTGGACAAAGCTTTAGAAAACAAAGCTTTTATGGTTCATATTCCAATTGAACTTCCGAGTGGTAACTTTGAATCTGGCAAATGTTTGTTTCTTAAAGTCAGTTGGATGAGGATCACCTTAGAATAGAGATCTTACGAACATCAGTACAGAGCAATTAATACACTCGCAATGTATTGATGAGAACATTGTGGACTTTCACAGCTGTTATATCTTTACCTGTGGTATGGTGAATTTTGTGTCAGTTTCTATAAAATTAATTTTGAAAAAGATTGACCCTTATAGAAATTGCAATTGCACAACGGATCAGTTACTATGTCAGCTAGATTTAGAGCAGGACAACGGAATTTCAACTGACTCTGCGTTGAATACACTAGACGCAGGAAATTTTCGGCAAGCGATTCGTCTGTTTATTACCAATGTGGTCCCTATAATATTGTAATTTTAGATGTCCAAAATAGCTTTGTAAATTTTCCTCTTTATCGGTCGACTAATAGGAATTTGATTGAATGGACGTGAAAGAGATGCCGCCAGATTGTCAGCATATATTCCGGTACTTCCAGAATTATCCCTATCGTTCAAAAGTTCGCATGCCATTTAGATAGCAAATATTTTATCCTGAAAGTCGATATGAGATTTTCTAAAAAGACTTCATCCTTTACACCAAAGCTCATTTTGGAACCATCTGTGTAGATCCTAATGCTATGTTACCCGAGAATAATATCTAAATTCCACATATTTCTGTAGATATATTTGAATTTTGAAAGATCTATCGAAGTTCATATATGGTTTAACGTAATCCGAGGCCACAGTTAGATTATCTGGCAGAGTGCTGAAAATCCTCGCATATCGATATGTTGTAGATTTCCTCAAATACTGCTTTGAGCATCACTGCAATGCGAAGGGCTGGTCCAGTGATAATAACTCAGTAGGCCACAATCTGTTAAACAGTTGTGGAGTAAATACAAACCTTAGGTCATAATCTTTTGCGGGTTTCTTTCAAATTCTTGAAAACTCTAGACGTTTTTTAGAAGTGGTAACACTCGATAAAGTTTCAGCAATATAGAAACGGAAATACCCTGTGCATTTGATCTCGTGAGAATTGATAAAAAAGTTGTTAAGTTGTTGTAACTGGAGATACATTTCACTCATTCATTAGCAGTAAAATGGAGACGGTCGCCATAAACCTTTACGAGCGTTTAAATTATAGTGAACATAAATAAAAGTTATATTTATCTTTTTAAGAAAACAAATAAGATTTCGTTTGTCAACTAAAAATATCTTTTTTCTTAACTTAATCAAGACAAATTACAGTTACTAGAGCACATTGTGTCTTAATTACTCCACGAATCACCACATACTATTGGATGACAAAAGTGAATTATCTATAAAAACCTGCTGGAAAAGGAGAAAAAATCTCGCGCTTTCATAGTAATAAACATGGCAACTCCGGTTACCTTGACACTGACAGTCGTTAAGAAATTATGTCATAAATATTTCAAGGATCATGGAGCTGGAGATGAAAATGTAAATATTGAAATTATTAATTATGATTTAAAGCCAGTGTCTGAAGATCTTTCGGGATTTTTTGGTTATCATCGTTTCTTAACAGTGAATTTGAAAAACGGGGATGATGGAGAAGGAAAATCTCAAACCATAAGATTTTTTACCAAAACGGCTCCAGTGGAAATAGAATCACGTATGGAATATTTAGAACAATTTGGAGTTTATAAAAAAGAAATGCTGGTATTTGGTGAAGTTTTACCTAAACTAGAACAAATCTTTCCTGGCATTTCTCCCAGATGTTATTATGCTGATAATACCTTATTGGTATTGGAAGATCTAAATTTGCAACACTACAAAATGGCAGCCGGTAGAGATGGTTTATTGGATTATCCCCACTTAAAGTGTACCGTTAAGACTTTGGCAGCTATGCATGCAGCCTCGATTATTTACGAAGTTCGAGAAAACAAAAAATTCAATGAAGTTTTTCCGGATGTCTGTATGGAAAATGCTTATCCTTTAAATTATCCTACTGAACATATGCGTTATCAGAATTTCCGTAATGCTTTAAAGGTGTTCAAGGAATTTATAAAACTCATGCCGAAATATCAGAATCAATTAGATGAAGTTCTTAGCAAACTACAACCAAAAATAGCTTTAATTTATCCCATGGCCCAGACCTCTACAAAATATCAAAATGTTTTCTCTCATGGTGATATGTGGGCCAATAATGTAATGTTTCAATACAGTGAAGATGGCAAAACACCTATACAAGCCCGTTTTGTGGACTTCCAATTGGCTCGTTATGCTCCTCCTATTTTAGACCTGATAACTATTTTGACAATACCCACCTCTAGAGAATTTCGCTCCAAATATCTTATGGATTTACTTATGGATTACTACAATTTTTTGCGGGAATTTTTGCAACAGAAAAAACTTTCTTTAGAAGATTTTATTACCAAAGAACAATTCTATGAATCGTTTAAGGAATTTCGTGTTTGTGGTCTTATAGAATCATGTTTCTTTTCTCATTTGACAATTTTGCCACCAGAATGTACTGAAAGTTTGGCTGGATCCGCAGATGGTTTCACAGATTTCTTTGAACGTAAGAGGGTGGAAATTTGTGAGAGAGCTTTTAATACGGATGCCACTTATAGAGAGAGACTAACAGATATGTTAGAAGATTTAGTAGATAATTATGTTTTAGAGAAATGAATTGTAGAAATAAATATGATTTGAAACTTTGATGTTTTTTTGTTTTATATTAAGATTTGAAAAAGAAATCGATCCTTCCTGAAGTAAATCAGTTTTGTTTTTTATTAAATATCCGTTCACGAGAGCATAAGGAGGCTGATTGGTTCATTATGATACAATGAGTTCATACTCTCTTCATTTGAAGAGAGATAGAGACATTAATCATAAAACTTTGTGTTCCGATCCAACCACTTCTATTAACACATTTCATTAGATTTGTCAGTAGCATGATCAGATAAAATATTAAACATAGTTTCTTTGATTTCTGAGAACTATGCAGTTGTACAGATCTCGCCATGCAGCTGCTAATGTTACTCTTTATCCTAACATTAGCCTAATCAGGCAGTGCTGTTAGTAAATCAGTAAATCAGATTAGAACACTAAAGGAGTTTCTCTGTTATAAAGATTAAGATTACTGTTGGACAGTCCCGATCACCAATTTATCCTATTGCCAATTCATCAATCATGTTGATCATTTACTATATGTCGATATCTGACATTCATTTCTGAATGATCAACAGGAAAAATCTATGAACCTTTCCAATTTTAATTTTTACAACAACTCTTATATAACGAGATCGCATTGTATCTTATTACCTTCGTGGAATATGTTTACCTCCTTATCTGTGTTAGATAATCAGTTTCTATCGCCTGCTTACCGGTGTCACTTAGAATAGTATCAAGGTCGACGAGGTAATGCTCTTTCTTCCATTCCAGATTTATAACACCTAGACTTCATGGCTCACAAAGCTGAAATTCATGTAGACTCTGTTTTATGTCAGCGATGGGCGGCCTTCAAGTGCGACTTTCATATGTTAACTTGAAATCGTGCAATTTGTGTCATTTATCAATTTTTAATATTTTTTCAATGTGTATCACTTGAGGAAAGAAGTCCACATAGGAGCAGCATAATTTATCACTGATCGGTGAAGTGTTTATTAAGTAGCCAATAAGGTTCGTTTATTTATACGCCAATTACTGCTTCTCTGGGTTAATTATGGTCATCAGGCTATCACGCATTAGAAAGTACAGAATGTGGTTGCTGAGGGTGTAAGTAGAAGAGGTTTTAGGAATGAGGTATAAGAGAAGTTGTGGTAGATTGATATCTGTAGTCGAAGTAGTTCTGTTTTATTGAAGCCTGTAAACACATCCACATTTTCAAATTAAACCATAGTTTTTCTTCAAATTTGCAGTCGCTATATCTGTCTGATAACGCATTAGTATTTTGACAATTCCTGCAAAAATCGTTTAAAGGAACACTCGCTCTATGTATTCCTATCTAGATACCGCAGCAACTGTCCTTCTAAAAACACTAGCCCCCCTCCAATCTTGGTAAACAGACACATTGCTTCATTATTATTTTTTCTATTCTGCGCTATAGCATTAAGCTCAGGCGGTGAGTGGTAAACCACACAGAAAATCAATGTATTCATCTGTTAAGTTCGCCCTTCTTTTCGCCAGGACATTAGTCTCCAAGTAGCCAAGATTACTCCCATATCTGTGCGTTTAATGATGTGTGAAATTCCCGGACGTGATTCGATGTCGTGTAGACACTTGATGATAAAAATAACGATATCTCGACGGTATATCCTAAAATACCAATTGGCCAATTGGTAGGTCTACTTTCTCTACTTCCCTACATTAAATAAATATTCTGTTAATACCGAAATTCTTCATATTTATACAAGTGAATTTTTCATTATCCATAAAAACTGTTCATAAATTGATTCTAATAATTATGGCTTGAATTCAATATTTATAACTTGTATTAATTTCTGGTTATCAGTTTCATTGAAATGTATCTCTGCAATAAATCAAACGTTAAATAAAGACTTAATAATGAGAATTAAAACACTTGTACACCTCGATAATTAAGATAAAACATCTAAAAGGATAATTACACAAACAAAACAATAAACTTATATAACTAAAACCATGTTGACATGTACTTAAAAGCCCTTGATTTAATCGTAATAAATTACAGTCTTAATAGAACCATTTAATCGTCCAGTGAAAGACTTAACGCGAAAAGTGTTTAATAAATTAAGTAAAGAAACAGTGATAGAAAATGTTAAGAGTACGTGATGTGGTTGAGGAATATTTACAAAATTCCACATTACATGGAGCCCGTTTTATAGTGGATAAAGAATTAACCTGGTTGGAAAAAACCTTTTGGGGTTTATGTCTATTGGCCTCATGGTTTGCTTCGTGGAAGTTAATTAAAGTGTCATTGTGTAAATTTAAAATCTATTTTCAAGGACCTTCAGAAGTTTAAATTTATTCTATTTACCTTTCAGCTGCTTTTGAAAATAATGCTATAAGTTTTGGTGTTGAATCTAGTTATCGTGATTGGGAAACAAATTTCCCCGCCATTGTGGTATGTGAATCGAAAAATATGGATAGAATACAAGAAGTGGCTGAACAGTAAGTTCTAAAAAATAATTCTCAGGAGTTGTTATTCCTCTCACTAATTTTAGACTTTGGGGTGCTGATCACGATTTCACATTGGAGGAAGTTCTTAGTGAAATTGCTTTCTTTCGTGGTGAATCTTATCACACGGTCCATGAGTGTGGTGGCGAGGAACCTTCTGAGAATTGTTTTTATTCAAATTTTTCCTATTACGCTCAATTGGTGCGCAGCAGTTGTGAGAATACAATCAAGAATTGTTTGTGGAATAATAAACCGTTTGAGTGTTGTAAATATTTCCAACGTATGGAAACTGAATTGGGTCTTTGCTATGCTATCAATTCATTGCAGTCGGGGTGAGTGCAGAATCAAGGGAAGAAATTGAGGGTAAATAGAGTTTTAAATTTGAGTTGTTTTCTAGGCGAAATAGTGGTCCCAAATTAAATATGTGGTCTAATCGTTATACTGGTCCGGGAGCTTTAAGAATGGATATTTATACAGAGGCAGTAGTAAGTTCAGAATCATGAAAGCGTATCTAGATACTCTGAAAATTGTTTTTTATTCATATTTGTGACCAGATTAAATAATGTTTTCGGATTTAATTCAATGATTTCGAATCTGTATAATTGTTGTTGTAACAGTTTGGTTTTTATTTGGAGTTTTTTCCGCGAAAAAAACTTCCGGCTGTAAGAGCTGTTACTAATAATCTGTATAAAAAAATTTTCCTCAAGGTATTTCAGATGCAATATAGGTCATTGCTTACTTTTTTAACATCAAGACTACATCTTTTAGGTAAGGCCTTTTTTAACCTGGATTTGTGGGTCCAAATATTTTCATTGGTACACAAATTACCTCTTTCATGCTTTGGGAAATATCTCCTTAATTAATTTCCTCCTAAATCATAAACATATATATAATGACTAGCGTCAATTGATCTGGATATCAAGCGCTATCAAAGCCCTATGGAAGTTTCTCAGTAAGGTTGAGCTCCAAACTTTTGAATAAATGAGTTTCCTTCTTTTTAATAAAAAGAAGAGATTCAAGTTCAGTCTCTGAATGAGGAGGAGAAGAGGAGTTTTTATAGGAATTTTGACCTGGTTTCTCTCGATCAATATATGTATCTGTACAGACAAACCAACTGAACCAGTCAATTAACATCATGGTCAACGATTGAATTCTTAAAGTCGTCAAAAAGAATGTGGAACTTTTGAGACTTATAAATCTCTCCAAGTACGGTACATTCGTTTTTAACATCGATTGATCTTAGAAAATCTCCTCAATTTGGTTCATGATGTTTTGTTAACACATTAACTCCCTTGACCACATAAAGAGGATCAACATGTGATTTCTCAAACGTATACAAGTATTTTGCTGATTTTAAATGTAACTTAAATTGGTTCCAAACTTTTTCCTACCCATGATAGAGAAAAGTTTTGTCGCTATGACCTAAAATAAACTCGTAAGGAATATGGAATCCTAAAGACTTATTTTTTCCTTCTTTTGAACACTCAGATAATATTCGGTTGATCATCGGAAAATTATACCCACTTAAAATGAAGAAGATTTCGTTTATAATCTCCTTTGAAAGCTTAATGTTACTTATGCTCAAAGAAAGGGTGCGTGATCTACTGAGACCCTCTAATAAATAATATTGATGTCTTGAATGGAAAAAAATATTTTAATAAATTGTGGTTTCTTCAATGAAATAATAAAAGCTTCCACCTAAAAGTCCTTTTATTTGGTCCAAAAAGAACTACCGACTTTCCTAATACAAAAAATTTTTAGTTTAACACACGAAACTCAATGCACTTTTTCCCCTTTAATTAAACTTATTAAAAATCCTCCTTAAAGGTCTTTATTTTGGGCGAGGAAGAGGTACCTACATTAGTAACACCCAAAACTGATTACATAGTAGTGGGTCCTTATATATCCTTTGTGTAAGTAGAACACTGCACAACATTCAAAATAAATCTCCTTTTTAATTAACTCCCATTATATTCCCCTAAAAGGCGTCACATTTCCAAACGTGACATTCAAAACGATGAACAAATTCGTGAGACTAGTGTTTCACAACGTAATTGTCGTTTCAACGATGAAAACAATCTTGATGTTCATCGTTATTACAGTTATAGTGCTTGTACCGTGCAATGTCGCAAAGATAAACAATTGGAATTATGTAATTGTTCCAGTCATTTATCACCCAATACACCCAGTTGGCAAAAATGCAATATGGATGGTTTGGAGTGTCTCAATCGTAATTATGAAGATTTATCGGTGATTATAGCAAAATGGTCAAAGGGACGTAAGGGTTTGGTGTGTGACTGTTTGCCATCTTGTACTGAGGTGGATATCACTACAGTGGTGGACAGTAAAGAAAAGTATGTTAAGAATTAAATAGAGAAGGAATTTGATTCATTCATTATTAAATCTTTAGTATTTATAATCAAAATCCAAATTCTAAAGTGGAAATAGCTTTAGTAGAGTTGCCAACCGAACGTTATAAACGTAATGTGGTGCGTGGTAAATTGGATTTAGTGGGTAAGTTTTAATTGCAGATTTTCTTTAAGGAGTTATTTCCTCATAATTGTCTTTTTCTTAGTATCCATTGGTGGCACTACTGGTTTATTTGTAGGCGCTAGTCTTTTGAGTTTTGTGGAAATCTTTTATTATATAACCATACGTCCCTATTTTGGAGTTCTATATGAGAAACGTTTGTTGAGGCAGCAATTGCAATAAAATGATTCTTTATTTCTAATGTGAACTTAATATATCGTGTCAAAGGCTTTTTCTATTTAACTATTAAAATATATTTATCAGATACGTAGAATAATTTTATTTTTAGAAAATGCAATTATCGTTATCTTTATTATTTTATTCTGTGCAATTTTCACAATTTTATCTCAACGTTTGATATCTAAGTGCACATTTTAAAATATATATTGCTTTTCCTTCTAGAAATATTTAAAATATATAAATAAATGCTTTTGATAACTTATTTGGATATTCCAAAGATAATGAATTCAAATAGATTTAAAAATAGAGGAAGTTGAACAGATTCTTATTGGGTATACAGACAATATTTGACTTATAAATAATAAATGCCAGATAACTTAGACATTTTTCCTTATAAAATCCTCGAAATTATGAGATTTTTTCTCAGATATCTGACAAATTTTTATCTAGAAAGTTTCTCAGATATCTGACAAATTTTTATCTAGAAAATTTCTCAGATATCTGACAAAGTTTTATCTAGAAAATTCCCCATAAAATTTTCTTTAGAAAATTCCTAAAAAAATTTAAATAAATTTCTGAGATTTTAGATTTTTAGAAAAATTTCTCAGATTTCTGCCATAAAATTTTCCTTAAATTTTTTTCCTTAAAAAATTGTTGATGTTTTGTTTTTTTATTATTTTTGCTTCAAATATTTAATTTTAATTAAAATCTTACCAAATATCGGTTATTAACATAATTTATATGCTTCATAATTTCGAAAAACTCTGCTTTTTCACTTTTACTAATTTTTTTAAATAATTATGAGGGTGAATTTATGACTAATATTGCGATCAGTTTGATATAAAAATGATCGTAACTTGTTATGTGTCAGATCAGTGAAATTTTTACGTCATAAAATGAGGGAATAATAACACAAATTCATTATCAAGAAAGCCAAATTGAAAATAAAAGAAAATAATTCAAGAGAGAATTTCAAAAAATATTACCGAATTTCTTAAACGCGATAAAAATGCTTACAGCAGCAAAAATGTATATTATTTGGATCATTTTATATTTCATATTTTATTGTTTGGATAACACATTCAGTCGCATAATAATTAAGAAAATAATAAATATTTTATTTGCATAAATAATTATCACACCATTTTTAAAGATCTTCATTTGAAAGTGGCATGCGATCAGTACCTAATACGCCCCTTTAAACTCTCTCAATTTAAAACATATTTTTATATTTATATCATAATTGATAATGCAATTTGATAAACAAATTATATACTTTATAAATAAAATAAAATAAATTTATCAATAAATTATCGACCAAATAGAGCAACTGATCGTACAGCAAAAAAAGTGAAATATTAGTAGCGATCGAATTGTATTTAGACAAAAACGTTGAAACAAATAGGAACACTTGAGTAAATGATTAGATTAAATAGCAAACAAAATTTATTTCGTCTACAAAAAAAAAAGAAAATTAAATAAAAATGTAAAATTTAAACAAAATTTCTAAACTAAACACGGCCGGACGATCAGTGAATTCCATAGTTTCGTTAAGAGTAGAACGTGAAATGAAAATTAACGTTTCTTAAGAGAAATCGAAAATCTGAAAAAACAAAGAAAATTCATGTAAAAAAGATATTAAGCAAAATTTGGATAAAAGCCAAAAATCAAAACAAATTCTAAAAGAAAATTTCTAAAATTAACAAACAAAATTGTGCAAATTAATTTATTGAAACACCGAAATGTCACAAAATAATCTGGCATCTTTGCTAAGTCAACAAGAATGTCAAGTGATTGTCAATAAATATAATGAAGAAACAAATAACAATTTTTTAGTGCGATCACATACGATTGCCTCGGCTACGGAAGCTAAAGGATTTTTGGGTGAATATTTTCATTTAACAATTGAATGTTTTAATTCGTTCGATGGGAATGAAAATGAGGTGGGTAAATGATCGCAAAAGGTGATTTGCTAGTATGCTGTTGAAATCTAAAGTATATTTATAGGCTGAACATTAAATCATTTACAGTTAGATGCTGAAGCTGCCATATCGTTAAGATTTTTTACAAAAAATCTACCACCTGTAGATGAGGAACATGAAAAGGTCTCAATATTTCGTAAAGAAAGTGCGTTATATGGATCTTTACTGCCGGAATTACAAAAATATTGTAAGTTTAGATTCAGTTTCAAAATTATCTTAAAGAATTGAGATGTTTTCTATAGAAATTATCTCTATAGAAAATTGTCTCAGACAATCGAGAGATTTTCTATAGAAAATTGTCTCAGACATTCGAGAGATTTTCTATAGAAAATTGTCTCAGACAATCGAGAGATTTTCTATAGAAAATTGTCTCAGACAATCGAGAGATTTTCTATAGAAAATTGTCTCAGACAATCGAGAGATTTTCTATAGAAAATTGTCTCAGACAATCGAGAGATTTTCTATAGAAAATTGTCTCAGACAATCGAGAGATTTTCTATAGAAAATTGTCTCAGACAATCGAGAGATTTTCTATAGAAATTGTCTCAGACAATCGAGAGATTTTCTATAGAAAATTGTCTCAGACAATCGAGAGATTTTCTATAGAAAATTGTCTCAGACAATCGAGAGATTTTCTATAGAAAATTGTCTCAGACAATCGAGAGATTTTCTATAGAAAATTGTCTCAGACAATCGAGAGATTTTCTATAGAAAATTGTCTCAGACAATCGAGAGATTTTCTATAGAAAATTGTCTCAGACAATCGAGAGATTTTCTATAGAAATTGTCTCAGACAATCGAGAGATTTTCTATAGAAAATTGTCTCAGACAATCGAGAGATTTTCTATAGAAAATTGTCTCAGATTATCGGGAGATTTTCTATAGAAAATTGTCTCAGATTATCGGGAGATTTTCTATAGAAAATTGTCTCAGATTATCGGGAGATTTTCTATAGAAAATTGTCTCACATAATCGAGAGATTTTCTATAGGAAATTATCTCATATAATCGAGAGATTTTCTATAGGAAATTATCCCAGAAAATCGAGAGATTTTCTATAGGAAATTGTCTCACATAATCGAGAGATTTTCTATTGGAAATTATCTCACATAATCGAGAGATTTTCTATAGAAAATTGTCTCAGACAATCGAGAGATTTTCTATAGAAAATTGTCTCAGACAATCGAGAGATTTTCTATAGAAAATTGTCTCAGACAATCGAGAGATTTTCTATAGAAAATTGTCTCAGACAATCGAGAGATTTTCTATAGAAAATTGTCTCAGACAATCGAGAGATTTTCTATAGAAAATTGTCTCAGACAATCGAGAGATTTTCTATAGAAAATTGTCTCAGACAATCGAGAGATTTTCTATAGAAAATTGTCTCAGACAATCGAGAGATTTTCTATAGAAAATTGTCTCAGACAATCGAGAGATTTTCTATAGAAAATTGTCTCAGACAATCGAGAGATTTTCTATAGAAAATTGTCTCAGACAATCGAGAGATTTTCTATAGAAAATTGTCTCAGACAATCGAGAGATTTTCTATAGAAAATTGTCTCAGACAATCGAGAGATTTTCTATAGAAAATTGTCTCAGACAATCGAGAGATTTTCTATAGAAAATTGTCTCAGACAATCGAGAGATTTTCTATAGAAAATTGTCTCAGACAATCGAGTGATTTTCTATAGAAAATTGTCTCAGACAATCGAGAGATTTTTTATAGAAAATTGTCTCAGACAGTTGAGAGATTTTCTATAGAAAATTGTCTCAGACAATCGAGAGATTTTCTATAGAAAATTGTCTCAGTGATTTTCTATAGGAAATTGTCTCACATAATTGAGAGATTTTCTATAGAAAATTGTCTCAGATTATCGAGAGATTTTCTGTAGAAAATTGTCTCAGATTACCGAGAGATTTTCTGTAGAAAATTGTCTCAGATTACCGAGAGATTTTCTGTAGAAAATTGTCTCAGATTACCGAGAGATTTTCTACAGAAACTTTCGAATACGTTATAGCAAATATATAGCTTGGATATCAATTGCTGCTACAAAAAATTCAGATATCCGATGAATAAAAGGCTTAGTCCGTTCACGTTTTTATCTATCGTATCATTTTGATTTTTTGACTTTCAGCTTCGGAATCCTGGTGTCCCAAAGTCTATTTGTGCTATAAAAATCTTCTTGTCTTAGAGGATCTGGATAATTTAGGCTTTCATTCGTTAGCCTCCAAAGATAATTTAGACGAAAATGAAATGCTACCCATTCTAAACGGTCTCGCAGCCATGCATGCCTCTAGTCTACTTTACGAAGTTGAAACCAACAAATGCATAGAAGAACTGTATTATGAAAACCTTAAAGAAATTACCGTTCATCCAGATATACCCTGGTTCACAACTGGTCTCAAAGCCATACTTGAAGTAGCCAAACATCATTCAAAGTATCAAGCGGAAGTTTCGCAAAAATTTATAGCTAAGGAATTACCGCTTCACTTAAAAAATGTTTATTTTATGGTGAATCCATCACCCAAATATCGTAATGTTTTATGTCATCGTGACACTTGGGGTGGTAACATATTCCTCGAACATAATAATTTAGAAAAATCTGCCATATTTGTAGATTTTCAAACTTGTCGTTATAGTCCTCCAGCCATTGATGTTATTTTTACGCTCTTTATGAATTTCACGAAACAAGAGCGAGAGGAAAATCAAGAGAAATATTTAAAATATTATTATGAACAATTGAATCAACATGTGACAGATCATTTGCAGGGTGGGAGAGATTTGGAGGAAGTTATTTTCACGGAAGAAGAATTTTTCGAATCTGTAGAAGAGTTTCAATTGTTTGGTTTACTTTATAGAGCTTTGGCCGCCACCATTTTAAAAGTACCCAAGGAAATTGTAACGGATTATTACAAGAATGAAGAGAGATCAGAGAAATTGTTAGAGTATATGGAAGACAATAAAGAATTTCGTACACTAATGGAAGAGTGTATAGAGGATATTATTGAAGCTGTGGTGGATATTTCTATCAAGACAGATGTTTATTAAAATTGAAAATAATAAAATAGAGATTATGAACATAAATATTGAGGAAGTTTTAATTAATAAGAAAATCTACAAAAAACCTGTTAGTAATTTATTAAGTTTAGGGAATTAATAAATTATTAAAAGAGAAAATTCTGCAGGAAAAATTATAAGAACTGATCATGGATCATTCTTTTCATAATGTGATCATTCAGAATATTATTTTGCATAATACAGATTTTAATCACTGTTAACATTTTGTTAAAGAGAACATAGATTGCTTATTAAGAGAAGTGATCAACGGTTAAGAGAATCTAGGCAAGTGATAATATTGTCTCTTCTCTTCTGTTATATGATTCTTTAGCATTAGCATAGCCCAAGACATTTTTAAAATTTAGTATAATTCGTAGCATTAAGTACGATCACTTGGATCTTCAACGTTTTCTCATATTCTGTTTTATTGCCATCTAATCACTCTTATTTATCTTATCACCTCAAACTAAACGTATAGACGTACTAAAATAAAATAACAATATTTAATTTATATAAAATATAATTTAAAAGTTTACTATGAAATTATTTAAACAATTAGTTTCATAGACACCACATTTCGTGCAAGATCATTGTCGGTCGAATTAAAAATATAATCTACACGTGATAATCAAGTGGCAAAAAAATAAATAAAAAAATAATACAAAGAAAAGAAAACAAATTTTAAACTCATAAACTAAAAAAATATAATAAAAAATAAAATATAATAATAAATTACGATGAGTGAAATAAACAACAACAACAATAACGATCATAACAATAAAAAAGATCTTTTGGAAAGGCATCATCGCCATGATTTAGTTACAGAATCTGAATGTCAATTGATATTAGAGCAGATTTTAAAAGAGCAAAATATTCAGGGGTCATTGGTATCATATGAAATAGTACCAGAGCTGGGTACTATTGGTTATTTGGGGGAATATTTTCATTTATATCTAAAATATCGCAAAGATAATGTAAGTACTTTCAAAGTTTTCACACACATCAATTATTTGTTGTGATGAATTGTATTCTTTTTTAGGAAAATGATTTATTACAAACACGTCTATTTGTTAAAACTATACCTTATCAAAATCCCGATATGACTGAGTTTATAGAGAAATCGGGAATTTTAAAAAAAGAAGCAACACTTTATAAGAGATTGTTAAATGAATTGAGGAAATTTTGTAAGTATAAGATATTTCAAATTTATTCTACACTACAAATTATCTATAGATAATGCTCTTCAGATCATTTTTATAAAGTCAAAGAAATATTAATCTAGAAATAATTTGCCATATAGAAAACTGGATCGTGATTACTAGATCATAGTCTATATATAATTTTCCATATAGAAATAATGGTCTAGAACTGAACTAGAACTGAACAAGAACTTAACTAGAACTGAACTAGAATTGAACTAAATCCACAGTCTGAGCTACAATCCGATCTTTAGTCTGAACTAAAGAAATGAAAAATCCGAAACAGTTTAATTCCCATTAAAGATCTTGCAAAATAAATATTTCACTTTTCTCTTTAGCCCCCAATACCTGGTGCGCTGAGTGTTATTTAGTTAAACCCGATCTTTTTGTCATGCAAAATATTGTGGATTTAGGTTATGAACCGTTAGAAAATGTTGCCAAATTTTTAAACCTACAAGAAATCAAAACGATACTTAAAGGTTTAGCTTCAATGCACGCCTGCAGCGTTGCATTCGAGCAAAAGAAAGAATTAAATATTGGAGAGTTCGTTCAGGATGTGCTCTACGAAGTAACAGTTTCACCGAAAGTTGTATGGTATACGGCGGGTATAAAGGTAGGTTTCAAACTCTTAAATTTCGTAATTATGAATTTTAACAAACTCTATTTTTGCAGGCAATTTTAGCGGTGTGTCTACAACATCCGATCTATCAGGCGGAACCCATTCAACTTTTCATCAAAAATGAATTGCCTGGTATTCTGAATACAGTATACGATATGGTTAATCCTTCTACAAAATATTGTAATGTATTTTGTCATCGTGATATTTGGGGTGGTAATGTGTTCTTTTCGAAAACAGAACCTTATGAAAATGGAGCAGTTTTTGTAGATTTCCAATTGTGCCGTTATTCCCCAGCGGCCATTGATATTTTAATGACTTTGTTTTTAAATATGAGACCCAGTGAGAGGAAACTTATAGAGCAGGAATGCTATGAATTTTATTATAAGGAATTTTCTCGGGAATTATCGAATATGGGTTACCAGGCTGAGGAATTCATAACCCATGAGGCTTTTTTGGAATCACTTAAAGAATTATCATTATTTGGTGCTTTATACAATTGTATAGCAGCTACTATTCTGAGAGTACCAGGAGATTATTTAAAGGATATGAAACTGCATAGACCAGAAGATTTTCATCGTTACACAAATGTGGATCGTACTCAGGAGGTATTGGATTTAATAAAAACGAATGCTGAATTCAGGAGTTATATGTTGGAATGTGTAGAGGATATGATGAAATTAATTCTTAAGACTAATTATATGTGAGGGGAAGAGAATAAACTTTTAAGATTTGCAGTATTAAGAACTGAAGTTTTTTATTTCAACTTTATTTAGGTTTTAAGTTAAAATATTCCAATAACTCTTGTATGGCTAAATATACCTTATCCATGTATGTTGGATCTTCAGCTGCTACCCTGGCAAACATATCTGAACGATCAGAATTCATATAACGATCAAATGTTTCAGGTTCTTTTTGACGCATAGTTTGAGACCAACCTTCGGGAAGTTTCATTAAAGGCTCACAAATTCCTCTTACCGTTAAAACAGGCAATAAAGCTCTTTGACAATCTTGTTGAAACTCTTCGGGAGTTATAAGATTTTCTGGTAATTCCAAACGTTTTAAATTTTCTTTTAGGGCGTTAAAATAGAACTGCAAAAGATCTTTCAATAATTTTGTTCTCTCTTGGGGACTTTCAAAACTGTTATAGAGAAAATATAAAACATCTATAGCAGGAGGACTATAACGTGTTAATTGAAAGTCCACTATGCGACAAGCTATTAGTTCATTATCGGCATTCAACTCCCAAAATATATTACGATCCCACGAATCACTATGACAAAAAACATTGTGTAACTTATCCGAGGGTTTGGTAAAGTCCTCTATGTTAAGCAAAATATTAAAAAGTTTATTATTGATAAAATCCGAGGCCTCCTGATATTGATATCGGGGATGTTGTTGGGCTAAGAATACAATGGACTAGGAAAGGGAAATATTTTAATAAAACTTGTTATGCTTTAACTCATTTCAATCTATATTTACCTTTATACCCGTTACATACCACTCGTTCTTAGGGGTCAATTGTACCTCTTGCAAAATATGGGAAAATTGTTGTCCCATATTAACCCCTTCCCTTATTTCCCAAGCCAAACTGGCGGCATGTAGTTGTGCCAAATGTTTTAAAAATAATTTATTATGTTTTTCGGTATAAACTTCGTGAAGTTTTAATTGTTTCAAACGTTTTTCCGGTAAAGTGAAATCTTCCAAAACCATTATATCATTACGGGTCAAATAGGTCTTTGGATATAATGAATCTAGGGCATATTTTTGTATATTAGGCAAAATATTTTCATAAATTCCCGATTCTTTAACAAAATATCCCTTACGCTCACATTCATCCCTATGATAGGGATTGTTTAGGGGTAAAGTTTTTATAAAATAACTACGTTGTACTTTTTCCTAAGAAATATTTGGAAACAAAGATAATAAGACTTTAATATAATTTTAATTCTTTTTACCTTTCGATTAATTTCTGCCTCCAATTCTAATTTGTAATAGTCCCCCATAAAACCCAACAGATCTGATGAACATTTTTTAATTTTAAAATTTTGTAAATTTACATAACTTTTATCTTGAAGTTCAAAATCATTTTTTATTATTTGCAAACACTCTTCTTTTGAGATTAAAGATGATTGCAGTTTGTTATTTGGCGACATGTTGAGGTTCCGTTTGCTTCTAATACTGCACTAGTGGTTTTAATTTCCGCAGACCCTAAAGATAATATTGTTGTTATAAAATGGAAAAAAACTAGTTTATTAAGTAATTTAATTTAATTTAATTTATATTATATTTTGAGTTGATTCTGATAAAGTATTCTTTACCCCCAAGAGAACGTATTTTGAATTACGTTACGGGATAGAGAGTTTAAAATTTAGAGAAATATTTACTATGCAACGAGAGAATATTAAAGACTTAAACCGAAACTAAAATGCACTTCAATGGACATGTGATTTTAGATGATATTATACCCCTGGTCGTCTCAAATCCAACCTTTCTTCAATCCAAAATCATTTTTTTCTAACAATTTTCCAAAACTCGTCTAACCAATTAAAATGTATATTAAGGTATCTTATGGAATTATTTCAATCGACTCATAATGGGAAGTATAGATACTATTTCAAGCTTCGTCCATATGCACCATAAAATCTATTTTTCATACTTTATTAAAACCCATGTACTAAACTGATTCAAAATTTTACAAGTCCTCAAAGACCGGGTTTTACACAATCTTCTTAATTGTATTCTCGTGACCTATTGGTTATGGAGAGTCTGTACGAAGGGTATAACAAATGATGTTATTGATCATTGAGAAATACGTTTAGGTATTTCGATCATGCCAATTTTAGTGAAACAATTTCTCCAGTACAAATCATTATCAAGTTCGTTTAGCTTTTCACAGGCAAAAAATTCAATTACAAGTATTAAGTTTTTTTATGATCCTACAAGTATTTCGCTCCTACTTGTTATTCAATTCACACTCATTTTATATCTTATCACTATTTATACATCTCTTTACTCTACATGACCACGAAAGGGTATAGTAAGTTTGTCATTCCTTATCTAAGACTAACAAATATCCTATTAGGAACTCATATGAATATTTTAGTTGATATTGCCTTAACCAATTATATTTCCGTCCATTTACTTTTCGCGCGATCATGATAGATTGATCGCAGCAGATCACAGTATGAAATCAGTAAAAACGGTTTTTAGATAAAAACTAAGGTATTTAAGAGTTGGTATATATCGCTATATATATCTTTTTTTATTTTATTTTTTTTTTGTTATACAACAATTCAAGGAATACGATCATTTGATTTTTAAATATTCTCATACTTCGCTTTCTTCACTCTTGTATATCATATCATCCACCTAGAAACAAACTAATGTATTTAATATTTGTTACGATAAAATTTTCAAATTTTCTATATAGAAAATTATCTACAGATTATGATCAAATCTTCTATATAGAAAATTATCAACAGATAATGATCAAATTTTCTATACAGAAAATTATCAACAGATATTGATAAAATTTTCTATATAGAAAATTATCTACAGATAATGATCAAATTTTCTATAAAGAAAATTATCTACAGATAATGATCAAATTTTCTATATAGAAAATTATCTACAGATAATGATCAAATTTTCTATATAGAAAATTATCAACAGATAATGATAAAATTTTCTATATAGAAAATTATCTACAGATAATGATCAAATTTTCTATATAGAAAATTATCTACAGATAATGATCAAATTTTCTATATAGAAAATTATCTACAGATAATGATCAAATTTTCTATATAGAAAATTATCTACAGATAATGATCAAATTTTCTATATAGAAAATTATCTACAGATAATGATCAAATTTTCTATATAGAAAATTATCTACAGATAATGATCAAATTTTCTATATAGAAAATTATCTACAGATAATGATCAAATTTTCTATATAGAAAATTATCTACAGATAATGATCAAATTTTCTATATAGAAAATTATCTACAGATAATGATCAAATTTTCTATATAGAAAATTATCAACAGATAATGATCAAATTTTCTATATAGAAAATTATCAACAGATAATGATCAAATTTTCTATATAGAAAATTATCTACAGATAATGATAAAATTTTCTATATAGAAAATTATCAACAGATAATGATAAAATTTTCTATATAGAAAATTATCAACAGATAATGGTAAAATTTTCTATATAGAAAATTATCAACAGATAATGATAAAATTTTCTGTATAGAAAATTATCTACAGATAATGATAAAATTTTCTGTATAGAAAATCATCTACAGATAATGATAAAATTTTCTGTATAGAAAATTATCTACAGATAAAGATCAAATTTTCTATATAGAAAATTATCTACAGATAATGATCAAATTTTCTATATAGAAAATTATCAACAGATAATGATAAAATTTTCTATATAGAAAATCATCTACAAATAATGATAAAATTTTCTATATAGAAAATTATCTTCAGATAATGATAAAATTTTCTAAATAGAAAATTATCAATAATAATGATGAAATTTTCTATATAGAAAATTATCAACAGATAATGATAAAATTTTTTGTATAGAAAATTATCTACAGATAAAGATCAAATTTTCTATATAGAAAATTATCTACAGATAATGATCAAATTTTCTATATAGAAAATTATCTCTTAATAATGACCAAATTTTCTATATAGAAAATTATCTCTAAATAATGATCAAATTTTCTATATAGAAAACTATCTCCTGATATCTCCAGATATATAATTTGTTATTTATGATCTGGCTTTTATTTTATAATTAAACTGAATTTTTATTTCGGTTCAAAATTAAAATATTCCAATAATTCTTGTAAAGGTACGTAAATTTTATCCATATAAGTAGGATCTTCGGTTGCAACCCTTGCAAACATATCGTTACGATCTAAATTCATATAGCGATTAAATGTTTCTGGTTCTTGTTCACGTATAGTTTGAGACCAACCTTCTGGTAATTGTATTATAGGTTCACAAATTGATTTAATAGTTAGAACCGGCAATAAAGTTCTTTGACAATCTTGTTGAAACTCTTCGGGCGTTATAAGATCTTCTGGTAATTCCAACCGCTTTAAATTTTCTTTTAGGGCGTTAAAATAGAACTGCAAAAGATCTTTCAATAATTTTGTTCTCTCTTGAGAACTTTCAATACTGTTATAGAGAAAATATAAAACATCTATGGCAGGTGGGCTATAACGTGATATACCAAAATCTACTATACGACAAGCTATGGGTTCATTATCTTCATTCAATTCCCAAAATATATTACGATCCCAGGAATCACGATGACAAAATACATTGTGTAACTTTTCAGAGGGTCTAGTAAAATCCTCAATTTTAAGCAGAATGTTATAGAGTTTATTATTGATGAAATCCAAGGCCTCCTGATATTGATATCGGGGATGTTGTTGAGCTAAAAATATCATGGACTGAAAGGGATATATGTTATGTAAATCTAACTTTTAATTGTTTTATTTCATATGTACCTTAATACCCGTTACAAACCACTTATTTGTAGAGATCACTTGTAGCTCTTGCAAAATGTGGGGAAATTTTTGGGCCATATTAACTCCTTCCTTCATTTCCCAAGCCAAACTGGCGGCATGTAGTTGAGCCAGGTGTTTTAAAAATAATTTTATATGTTTTCTTGTATCCAACTCCTGAAATTTTAAATGCTTTAGATGTTTTTCTGGCTGTGAAAAATCTTCCAAAACTAGTATATCTTTACGAATCAAATAGGCCTTGGGATATAGTGCTTCTTGAGCATATTTTTGTATGTTTGGTAAAATATTTTCATAAATTCCACATTCTTTAATAAAATTCACCTGATGTTCGTATTCATTTTGTGTGTTTAAAGATAAAGATTTTATAAAATAATTATAGATTGATTTATCTCCGTTATTGATTATCGCCTTTATTTCCAATTTGTAGTAAACACCCATGAAACCTAATAGATCTGTAGAACCTTTCTGAATTGTAAAATTTTGTAAATTTATCTGATTTGCATTTTTAAGTTTTAAATCATTTTGAATTATTTGCAAACACTCGTCACTTGTGATTAAAGATTCCAGCCTGATGTTTGAAGACATGATGAAATTCAGTTAGAATATAATTCCATTATGACACGTTTTGTGTTCAGTAGACCCTTAACTGAATAACTGAGGAAAATAAAATTATTATAAAAATTTATATTATTTTTATTTTCTCATGGTTAAGAGCGTAAATTGAGAGGTTTGTTACTGTTAAAGAGAGTAAATGCAAATTAGAAAAATTTTTAGTACAAAACAATTTAAACAATAATTTTATGCATGTGAGTTGAGTTTTTTATAGGGGCTACTGCACCCCCTGAACCAACTTAACCTACATTTTTCAAACAAACTAGATTTATAAGAAAATCATTACAATACAGACTCCAACAATATTTCTTACAAAAACAAACCAGATTCAAATCTGTTCCTAATTAAAGCTTTTAAGAAATACCGGGTGTTAAGTGATTTCAAAACGATTTCTTTTCCAGGAATAATTCTATAATTTTTGTATAAAATTATCCTTTAATCGGAAATTTACAAGAAACTTCCTCTTCTTGCTCTTTTGAATTTGGACAGAAAGGGAATAAAAATCATGACTTAGGCGGACCATGTTGAGATACTACTTTCGGTTCTGACTCTGAACGAAACGTTCAAAATCATGATCAGGAATTAGGATCTACAGTAACAAGACGATGAAATATGTTCTTTGAGTTAATCTTGGCTTAACTGAACAAGTACTGTATACATTAAAAACCAAGACTAGACTAGCTTTAGATATCTGTGGTTAAAGGACCAAATATCGTCACATATATGTACATGTCTATAGTACATCCTATACCTCACGTATGTGCCTTCGGTGTGCCCATTGAATGTCTATAAACTGTAGAAAGAAATTTTGTGTGGGAATTGCGTTGATTCATTACGAACCAGAAATTCAGAATCCATGAATGTTGTACTGCATTATGCTCCCATTGATAATGTCTATAGTTTACAGTTGGAAATCGAGAGCACACAGACTACGCTATACCTCATACAAAATTTTAACAGCAGACGTCAAATTCTATTTCAGTTTGAGAGTGAGTGGAAAAGGAGTAACCTCATGGAAAGATATAACAAAAGAATATTCACGCAGAGTATTCCAGGCAAAAATATTTGCCATCTTATCTCCCCCGACTGTCACGCGGCAATTATATCACAAATGACACAACCTTATTGCTGGTCTATGAGTGGAGGAAGCAGCAGAATAGGCTGGCACAAAGACCATTTGGCTTAAAGTCTGAAATGTTCATGGGAACATTAGCATTTTCCGCGAAGGTCAGGCGTCAATTTAATCACTGAAGGCCTCTACCTCTCATTTTGATAATAAATGGGCAGATGAGTACTAAATCTGATATATTCAATGTAGAATCAGTAGAACTTTCACTTGACATCGTCAAAAGGTAGCCGGGGGGAGATGCATAGATATACACACATGCAAAGTTGCCAAGCAACTTTGGGCTACTTATGGCATAAACAGAACAGTCGTGCAGTAAGAATATGTATAAGGACAAGGTAGTATTATTCCTTCACTATGAATACTCATAAGGAAGCAAGAGAGGGTTGTTTCTCGAATTGAATGGGTTTGTCATAACGAGGTCTTTGTAGCCTACTTTGGTCGAATCCTAACCATAAACAATTTATTTGCTTGTCTTAAGTAATAAACGATTTTTTTGCGAATTAAAAAAGAAAACAAAAATAAACATGCTCAATTTGGTCAAAAATATAAACCCAATTACTATACCCCTGATCAGAATCATTACATATTTCCAAAAAAGCGATCTCCCCACCCTTATGAATAACTGAAGTTGCTTTCTTTAATAAATTTTATTTTGGTTTAAAATCAAAATATTCCAAAAGTTCCTGAATTGGTAAAAATACTTTATCCATGTATGTGGAATCCAGAGCTGATACCCTTTTAAACATATCTTTACGATCCAAATTCATATAACGATCAAAAGTTTCCGGTTCCTTTTCACGCATGTTTTGTGACCAACCTTTAGGTAATTTCATTAAAGGTTCACAAATTGCTCTTAATGTTAAAATGGGTAATAGAGCTCTTTGACAATCTTGCTCAAACTCTTCTTGAGTTATTAGATCTTCAGGTAATTCCAAACGTTTTAAATGTTCTCTCAAAGCTTGATAATAAAATTCTAAAAGATCTTTTAATAATTCAGATCTCTGTTGAGGTGTTTCAAAATTATTATAAAGAAAATATAAAACATCTATAGCTGGAGGGCTATAGCGGGTAAATTGAAAATCCACAATACGACAAGCTATAGGCTCCTTGGCGGCATTCAATTCCCAAAATATATTACGATCCCAGGAATCACGATGACATAAAACATTATGGCAATTTTCGGAAGGCTCTGTAAAATCTTCCATTGTGAGGAGAATATTATAAAGTTTATTATTGATGAAATCCAAGGCTTCGGGGTATTGGTAGGCAGGATGTTGTTGAGCTAAAAATAAAATGGCCTACAGCGGGAAAAAGCAATTTAAGAAATCATTTTGTAAACCTTGAAATGTAGTCACCTTAATACCAGTTATATACCATTCATTGTTATTGGTTAGTTGTAGCTCATATAAAACCTCTTTGAATTGTTGACCTATATTGACTCCTTCCTTTAATTCCCAAGCCAAACTGCTGGCATGTAGTTGGGCCAAATGTTTTAGAAATAATTGACAGTGTTTAAGCGTATAACTGGCATGAAGTTCTAATTGCTTTAAACGTTTTTCTGGCAAAGAGAAATCCTCCAAAACTAGTATATCTTTGCGGGTCAAATAGGCTTTGGGATATAAAGCGTCCTGGGCATATTTTTGTATATTTGGTAAAATATTTCTATATATAGCTGATTCTTTAACAAAAAATCCTTTACGTTCACATTCATCACGATATAAAGGATTGTTTAGGGGCAACGTTTTTATAAAATAACTTCGTTTAAAATTTACCTAAAAATATTTAGAAATAATTATAAATATAATTTTTATTTCAATTTAATATTTTACCTCTCCTTCATTGATAAGCGCCTCCAATTCCAGTTTATAATACTCCCCCATAAAACCCAAAAGATCGTTGGAACAATTTTTTATTTGAAAATTTAGTAAATTTATACATTTTGTATCTTTAAGTTCTAAATCTTTTTTAATAATCTCTAAACACTCTTTACGACTTAACAACGACTGGGCAGCGCTATTTACCTCCATGTTGAAGTTGTATTTTGAACTGATTCTGGATGATTTGATTTAATTATTTTCATATAAAAACTGTCTCTCAAGAAAATTATATTTATTGAGAGAGAGACAGAGAGAGCATCTATCTAATGTATTTTTTATCTTTATTTTATTTGTTTAATTAAGAGAGTAAGTAAGCAGGTCAAGCTCGACTAAATAAATCGCTACACACATTTATTACATTATTACAACAGCTGTTTTATATACAGTTACCAAATAATCTGTCATTGAGTTTTTTTTTTTAATTTTGGTGTTGAATTTTTTAGTTATGGATAATTTGAATTCACGTTTAAATAAATAAATCGAAAGTAATCGGAATTTAAAGAGTCTTCATATAAACGCAAAAAAGAAAACTTTAAGTGAAATTATCACTCATAATAGTTGTTTTTGAACTTTCCTTATGTAACGCCAAAGAGGAATCATCTGAGTTCCTATAAAAAATATATTCTTATATCAAAATATCTGTTTGTCCGTTGGAAACATTTTCATGTCTAGAATCCAATGAAAATATTTTTTTTGTAACGATTTAGACAAAAATATATATTTAAAATATATTTCATCAACATATTTAAAGTCGTCGATATTAGATTAAAAGCTATAATATCGCTCAATTTTAAATATAAATTTCTGAAATTTGTTGTTGTAACAGCTGTAAAATAACAAGTTTGTTAATTATTATGATTCAGGTTCTGGTTTAATTCCAGGCCAAGAAATTGTGCCACTTCTGTACGATGAGCCCATAGATCTTCTGTTCTAAGATTGATAGAATTGACTTGACACTTAAACAAATGTTACGTATCATGTGGTCCTTGAGCATAACGAGACCAGTAGACATTGAGCATATTGCTCCATCTCGAATGTAGTTGTGCCAGAACTACTCATGTAGACCTCAGCAGGTTTCTTTCCAAATGGGAGGTGGGCGTACGACATTCATACGATAACTTTAAACCATGAAATTGTAGCATCTTTATGAATGTAGTTTAAAGTTGATATAAATGAATTCTGATCAAAAGGATCATGCTCATACATATGTATGCTCTTTTCATATGTGCAAAAATCTTTTCTAACATGTCTCGAGGATAATTTCAATTTGTTATATTGAAGTTAAGATGATGACTCCGATGACATTCTAGAAAGAACTGTTTACTTAGCATTTCATTATGCTCCTTAATGGATATGATCTTCGTTTTTTCATGTAGATGTTGTATTGAGGACATTTGCTACATTTTGGTAACTTTGAATATTTCCCATTTGCGTATCATCAAATGTATTGGCAACCCTGGGTAAAGGACTTTAGTAACAGCTAATTGTTTGTTTTATAACAACGATTTTCAGGCACTATTCGAAAAAATTTTTTCTATCAGCGATTCAAAAGGTTGTTGGACCCAAACTTAAAATAGCTGAAGTAATTCCAAAAATAAAGAAACCAAATCCTGAGTACGAGTACCGTTGTGCAATAAATTTTTCGACAACATCTTTATCAGTAGTAGTTTCTTCGCTATACAGTGAGTTCATAAATGTCCGTATATTAAAATTTATTGATGCCGTTTTATTTTGGACTAAAGAACTGTAATTTGGAAAAGATCCGAAGAGAGACTTGTTGACATTTCTATAAAGTTTACGAAGATGCTACATTAAGTAAAAAATTATGAAAACAATAAAGAAAGGAAAGAATAAAACCTTTGAAAATACTTTATATCCAACACTGTGATTGATAGTGTCACAATTTAAATACCAAAACTTAAGGAAATACGATATAAACTATCCAAAGAGTGATTTAAAGTTTGCAAAGATACTTTTCTGAGTGAAAAATTATGAAAACGAAAAAGGAAGAAATTAAACCTTTTTAAAGCAATCCGGGAAAAAAACGGTTCTGCCTAGTCACGCGTTAGTATCGTAAATATCAGCTACAACTTATTCAGTTAAAACTTATTTCGGAGCGCTCAAATAGGATAATGTAGTACCACTCATATTTCTTGGACTATGCTCAAGTTTTTTATGGTCTGAAGAATGCGTCAAAAATTGATCATTTCTCACACTGCGACAATAGAGCGATGGAAAAACTAAAATTCAATAATAATTAAAAAAGAAGAATGTGAACGAAACATCCTTATCAAGGATAGGATGTGACTGATTAAAATTTTTCATAATAACATCAGATAAATGATATCCGTCGTTTCTTTTTACATTATGTTATAGGAGATGTGGTAGTATTAATCAATGTGTGGCAAAAAGGCAAACGAGACCACACTGGAGCAGTATAATTTATCACTGATCGGCCAATCGTTTTGTAAGTAGCTAATAAAGTGCTGAGCTGAAGAGGTGTATAGGCTGTCAAATGTAACCATTAAGATTTTTGGTTGACAAACAGTCAGAATTTGGATTACATCGACTTCGAAGCCTAAATTTGTATTTACCTCTTAAGTCCAGGTGTTGAAGAGTATTGCTGTCGATTTCCCTGGGGAACGTTTCAAATTACATGCAGTGAAGAAATTGTCGATTCAGATGATATAATATTCCCTCGGCAGCCGTTTATTTGCACTGGAATGACCAGAAATACATTGGCCAAGGGCTGTTATGTTTATGTCCCACTGAAACATAAAAACGCATGAAAAATTATGAATCAATCATTTTAGAATTTATTCCTATCATGGTGGAGATCTGTTTTTATCATAAGGAGAATATTTGTGTTGATGATACCTGCAATATTTGGCTAATCCTTACCAATTGTAATATTCGACTTATCTTTAAAAATGCGACCTGCAGTTGGGTTTGCATGAATAACCAAACGAATAGACTGATCCCATAAAATACGTTAAGGATACTTCCTTCCTTCTGAGTCGATCGGAACCACCTTCTATAATATTCGACTTAGCAATGAGGTATATATCGATTTGTAACTTTTTCTACAGAACCCATTTTTAGCGAGAATGCTTTCAACAAAAAATCGGAAATAGCTAAGTTCCTCATTGGTGGTGGAGGTGGGTAAAAAGACCCTTGAGTCTTCAAAATTAAAGACTACAACTTTTTTAAATTAAACATTTAGACATTTTTAAAATACTTTTTGGACCTTTAAAATAATTAAGAATTTTATAAAGAGTAAATACTACCGACTTAATTATACCCTACACCATGACGCAGACATGCAAAATTATGGACCAAAGATATCTACGAAACTTATAAGTACAGTTAGCAGAACGCACTCATAAAGTGATTCTAAATCTTTGGATCAGAGGTAACCAAACAATACACCAGAATATTCAGTCGTCGGCTATTACACAGACATAACACGATCAACTCTCGGCTTAGTGAATAAAACAAGCAATTTTTATTCAGTCGCACGGTGAAAGCAGGTTGATGTCGCATGTTTTTATGTTCGTACACTGAAAAAATAAATAACATTTAAAAAATATATAAATTATCTTAATGAAGCTTTAAAATACAAAATTAATAATAACATCATACCTAAATTTCGTTCTGTGTAATAAGAAACATTTTGCAATTAATAGAGCGTAATTACAAATAATACTCTAACCACTTGTAATGGAGAGGTTATTCCGATTTCAATGCAACTTCTTACAAGAACAAAAAGGGTTTATGCGATTTTAATTTACGAGGAAGGTTTTATGAGGTCTCAATGTTGATGATTCTAAAGATTTTTATAAGACTATGAATACCAAACAAGTCCAACAAATCGCCGTGTCTGGTCTCAAATGAATAAAAGTGATTCACTCGAAATAATTTCTCACAAATTAATTTAATTATTTTTTAAATTTATTTTAAAACAATTCACTTCTCTTTAGGCATAAAACTTTAATAAATATCTTAGATCTAGAAAAAATGTTAATAAGCCCGTACAAAAACTTTATATATTTTGTGTTTATTTTTCTTTAATCCACAATTTCCTTGATTTGTTGGCTTTAAATTAAAGAAAAATTATTTTTAAAAATTTCATTTTCAGCTTTTTTCGAAATTTTAACATTAATCCAAATTTTTTATTAAATTTCTTAACATCTGGCAATTTTAGTTGTAAATTTAAAGTATTTTTTTAATTTTGTATGCTGAGGCAAAAAACTTTAAAGCATTTTCTTTAAAAATCACTTGATTAACACAACTTATTGTTTTTTCATAAAAATTTGAATCCTTCCCTGTTTCACACTCTACTCAGTCCAACAATCATTATTTGCATCTTCGTCTTCATCTTCTTCAAAATCTCTTATATTAAAGTCCTCGTTGAACAAATCTTCGCCCTCCGAGGACTCTGATTGTCATCTGGGTGCATTGACTCTTGTGGGTATTGTTACAATACTTTTAGGTGGTCTTGGCATACGTATTGTTGTTGTCGCTGACGAAGTTGTCTTGGCCGAGACACTTGGTATAAGTTGTTCATTAATGGTGGACGTTTGTTGAAGACATGTACAGCATAAATTATCACAACGTATGAGCATAATTAAACCGGCCACCATCCAGAAAACTATGGCCGGCCAAGAATTTTGAGCACATGAAGCGAATAATATGCCACACATAAATATGCTGGTACAGCATATAACAGGACTTATATTAACCACACTACCGGTATATTTGGGTATAAGAGGCATCATAAGGCTGATAATGAAGACACCTACAAAAGGGGAGAGTTAAATATTATATAAAGTGTTACAAATATTTTAAAAATTAAAGTTTTAAAGCTCTTTCTAAGCTTTTTATCAACAATTTGCTCTGCAATGAAAGCTTTCTCATTATTTCAAAGTTTTCCAAAAGCTTTAATTATAAAATGTGAAAAGCTATTTCTAAAACTTTTCATTGAAATATAAAGCTTTTCTTTATTTTTTTCAATTATAGTGAGCTTTCAACTACAACCATCTTCACTATTTATGAAAACTGTATTTCGAAAGCTTTAATGATAAAGAGTTTTTGAAGCTATTTCTTCACAAAATTTGCTACAATTTAAAGGACGGGATATCAAAAGCTTGGTATTTTTGCGTACTTAAAACAAAATGTGTTTCGAAATTCTTTTTTTGAAGAGATTTTTTTGAAGAGATTTTTAGCAATAACATTCCAAATCAAAAGCTTATTTAACTATTTTTGCCTAAATTTTGCTTTTAATTTCAATTTCTCTATAGGTCCCTTATACAGAAATTATCCCAGGTGTATTATCTCTAAAATGGAAGAAAGCTTCTAATAAACTTACATTTTTTTAAAGCTTTGGAAATGCATTCTAAAAGCTTTTTCAAAATACTTTAAAATTTAAAAAATAATATTCAATTATTCGTAGAGTTTGATTATAATAAAAGATTCGCTGTTATGAGAGCTTTAAGCTAAAAATTGAAAGCTGAGGTTAAAAGCTTTTTGAAATTTTTGGAAACTTTACAGTTCAAATCCTGTAAAAATAAAGCTTTCAAATTTATTTTGATATTTTAAATATTTTCCATCCAAAGATCAATAAAAGCTTCAAAAATTTCAAAAAGGGCTTATATATGATTTTTTATTTAAAAGCTTTCATTTGATAACTTGCATTAAATTCATTATACATTTTAATAAAACTCTGGAAATCTTATAAAACATTTGTCAAATATTATAGAGCTATGAAATGTCTAAGATAAAAACACTTTCAAAGCTTCCTTTATTTTGAAAATTCAAAATGTGACATTTAAAAAATAATTTAGAACATTTTTAAAGCTTTTGAAAAATATTTTTAATTAAAAACTGATTGAAAACTTTGAAAAAGCTTTCAGTTTGAGAATTCCAAAATTTTTATATCTTTTAAAATTTGAAAAAAAAAACATTTTCTTTTATTTATCTCACCTATAGATCCCGTTAATGCTGCTGGTGGCCATTGCATATAAATACCCGCTAAGCTTAAAGCTATACCCAGAAATACTACAATTATGGCAAATATAGTTACTCTCCATGAGGAAACAGTAGGCACACGAGCAGTACGATCCAGAGGACCAGCAGTAGTTACTTTCACTTTTTGTCTATACTCATCCACAATAGCATCAATATCGGTTGAGGTATCCGAATCGGAATTATCAAATTTATCGGGATATTCAAAATCAGAAGGCTAATGAAAGCGAAGTTAAATTAAATCTATTAACGACTAACACCAAACTATCGCCTTACCGGTGGTTCTCCATCTGACAATATGGTGGACTCCACATCTTTGGGCTCTCTCTGGGGACAAGGCGAAGTCGGTTCACCTAACAGCAACCATTCCTTCTCTACTTCTTGCTTATTCTTGGGTTTCGTTTTGGGCTTTTTACTAGGCACCTGTTTACCAACACTTAAATTCCATAAACTACGTTTCAGACGTGAGGCTGAGGAACTGTGTGTTATAGGTTCAGTTGATAAACGACTATAGGATAAAGATGAATCGGTATCTGGCAGAGATATATAAAATACTTATATTAATTTATTGAGGTAATAAAATATTCCACGGCAAGACTCACTTGATTGTAATATAAATTTCGGTCTAAACGGTGAGTAGAGTAAATAAAAAGCTCTAAAGAAAACGGCACACATATGACTGGCCGCTAAGGTGTGACTGAGATTTTGTAAAGGGCAGGCAAAGGATAACATGGCACATAAGCTGCCTAAAATTTGAGAGCAGAAATAAAATCAAGAATGTTGAACTTTATTAAAAAAGTTTATCATTCACCTGCTATAAAAACCGCCAATACCGGATTACCGCTATCGGAACTTTCATACGCAATTTGTTTGGTTAAAATTCTCCACTCCGAAGTGGCAAATCGTACAATTATACGATACAATTCTGGGAAAAGTTCTAAGAAACCACCCGTCACCGTTAACATTAACATACAAGCAGCTGCTGGCACCAGTTTATGGAAATTATTTTCATCTAATATGTGGAATAGAGGCACAGCAACGTATTCTTCAATAGCTCTGGAAAAGAAAGGAAATCGGGGTAAGTTTCTATAAATTTTCATAACTTTTGTTTTACCTACTTATAATGCAAAATGGTGGTTAAACAACCGGAAGCCAATAGTAGAGATATTGTCACCAACAATATCAGAAAAAATCCGGTGAAACGTTGCCAACCAGTTCTTTGTGTTGGATAATCTCCGGGAAAGGAGAATGTTAGCAAAGCGGTAGCGGTTAAAAGCTGGAAAGAAAATTTATGGGTGTTTTAAAAATCACTTATCAAGTGTAAGATAAAAATCTTGCTAAAAGATATTTCCTTTAAAGGTCTTTTTATAATAAATTCACACAAATTTCTTTTTTAGTGGATTTTCGTTTAAAATTTCCTTTTAAATGAAAATTTTCTCAGCCATATTTTCCAGTAAAAATTAATCCCTAAATTTCTATTTTAGTAAATATTTTTTTCCAAATTTTAATTTAATTTCCTCAACATTCCTTAAATTGTAATTTTCCTCAAAAATTTCATTTTAGAGAAATTTTTCTCAATATTTCTCTTAAGTGTAAATTTCCTAAAAATGTCCTTTTTGTCAAAAATTTATTCTCATATTCCCACTCTAGTGAAAAATTAAAAAAAGAATCATTTTAGGGAAAATTTTCTGAAAACTCTCAAATTTCAAATTTTTATCAAAATTTTCGCTTAAGAAGACTTTTTTAGACAAACTTTTCTCATAATTTCCCATTAAAGAAAAATTCTGATTTATAGAAAGTTTTCTCAAGATTTCAGGTTAGATCTAAAATAAGATCCAGAAAAGGAACTGATTTATGTTCTATTTCAGGTTCTATTTTCGTTTTTGTTTTTTTTGGCATCAGTTCCAATTGTAGCTCTTGTTCTAATATTGATTTTAGTTCTAGTACTAAGTCCGATACTTTTTTTGGTGAAACTTTTCTCAAAATTTCCTTTTTAAGAAAAATGTTTCCTCAAATTTCCACATAAGTGAAAATTTTTCAAAATTTTAATTTTAGGCGAAATTGTTTCAAAATTCCCAAAATTTAAATGTTTATCAAAATTTCCGATTAGAAGAACTTTCTTATTATCAAACATTTTTCTCAAGCTCTCGGATTTAGAGTGGACTTTCTTCAGCTCCTGTTCTAATTCTGATTCATATACTATTTTTGATTAACGTTTTTTCCTGGCCTCAGTTCCGATTCTAATTATATTATAGCTTTAGATCTGGCTCTTAATCTGATTGAAGTTCTGGTTCTCATACCGGTTCTACTCCGATTTAGTCTAACTTCAATTCTAGCTCTGGATGGAGTTCAGAATATAATTCTGGATGGAGTTCAGAATATAATTCTGGATGGAGTTCAGAATATAATTCTAGTACAGTTCTAGTTCAGCTCTAGTTCATTTTTAGTTCAGTTCTACTTCATTTTTAGTTCAGTTCTAGTTCGGTTTTAGTTCAGTTCTAGTTCAGCTATGATTAAGTTCAGGTTCAGTTCTTCTTCAGTTCTAATTCAGTTCTAGTTCATTTTTAGTTCAGTTCTTGTTCAGTTCTAGTTCAGCTCTGATTTAGTTCAGGTTCAGCTCTTGTTCAGTTCTAATTCAGTTCTAGTTTATTTTTAGTTCAGCTCTGATTAAGTTCAGGTTCAGTTTTAGTTCAATTCTAGTTCAGTTCTAGTTCAGATCTGATTAAGTTTAGGTTCAGTTCTTGTTCAGTCCTTGTTCAGTATTTTTTGGGTTGTAGAAATTTTCTAAAATTAATATGTTACGTTTTTTCCTCAATGATCACAATTTCCTCAATGACCTTTTAAATTAGTAAAAAATTTTAGTAAAACCTGCGTTTAATTAAAGTTTCGTTTCGCCTATTTATGTTACTACCAGCGACATGTGCGTTACAAATTACCATCAACACGAAAATATTAAACACGTAATCTTAAATTAAGAAAGTAAAAAAAAAAACTCATTCATAAAGTAACATATGTCGTTTTAGCTCAAACAGGGATTAAATGTTTTGTCAATGAAATAAATTATTCAAAAAGTCACTTAAGGAAAATAAAAACCCAACAAAAGGAAAAAAATATAAATCAATATTATGGAAATAAACATAAAAACACATATTTTTAAAATTAATGAGAGCATTTTTTACATAATAATAAATACCCTTAATTTGGGATTTTGACTTACACTTTTGAAACCATTTGGTTGTAAAATTGTTTCATGCCAGGCCACAGCATCACCATTCCACCAACCGACTGCACTTAGTATCGCATTTAAACCAAACATGGCTAAAGCCATTATAAAGCTAAAAGCCTTAGAGTGCTTTTTTAGGAAAAATAAAAATAAAGAAAAGTTATGATGGGAAGAGAACGAAAAACTGTGTAAATTTTTAAACAAAACTATAATTTTTGAAAATAATCAAGTACTTTTATGGTACTTTTTTGTATGATTTATAGTCCACATTTAAATTTGTATTTACTTTTTCATAGAAATCTTCAACATACCTCTAGGCCCAACATGAACATGCCGGTTACTAGAAAAACAACACCAACACCCAAAACATCTGGCCATGGTTCGTTGGCTGGTGAATTGCGCCCTAAAAGTAGACATTAAAAATTTATAGCATTTTAAAGTTACTAAAATTTAAAGTTATATTGCTATTTTTACCCAAAATCATAATGCGAGCCAAACCTCCAGTCATGGCATCTAAACACATGCTGAGAGTACGAGCCAATGCTCCGCATGCACATAATATGGCCAACATTTCCATCCAGGTGGCCAAGAAAAGGCAACCAAAATCAAATTTATTACTGGCTCGTATGTAGGGAATTTGTAAAGTCTTTAAACTTGTTTTACAACGAGCTGCAAATTATTTTGAAATGTAATGTAAAACAAAATTTAAAAGATGCAAAAAAAAAAAAAAATTGGTTTTAGTTTCTCACCTGCTAAGATACCAAATAATGTTGCCATTATGGTGGCCAAGACCACACATGGTGCTGTGGTTTCATTGTAGGCTATCAGATAAACTAAAACCGCCGAACCTAAAGTCAAACGGGCACCACTGCCATTAGATAGGGTATCCAGAAGAAAACTGTAAATTAAGAAGAAATTGTATTAAGCAAAATACAACTTTAATTCAATAATCGAGCTTTAATATCTAAAGATGGATTTCTTCTATTAAATTTCGATTAAAAATATCATTTTCTTACTAAAAAAATGAAACAGAACTGATCTAGAACTGAACTAGAATTTAACTAGAACTTAACTAAAACTGAACTGGAACTTAATTTGGACTGAACTAGAATTGAACTAGAACTGAACGAAAACTGAACTGGATATGAACTAGAACTGATCTTCAACTGAACTAGAAATGAATAGAAATTGAATGTGAACTTAACTTAATCTATAGTTAAGACTATATCTGTTGTCAAGACTATAGATTAATCTATAATCAAAACTACGGGTTATAGTAAATATTATCGTAAGTAAAAAATAATCATGACTATAAACTGAACAATAGTTGTGATATTATACTAATCTATGGTCGTGACCATTGACATATCGAGGCATAGGTGTACATCTCTTAAAAATCATTTCATCTCAATATTTTTTAAATCCTCAATTTCCTCCTTTTATCTAAATTATACCATATTAAGTGTTATGTTTCATATTTTCCAAACAACTACCAAACATTTTTTTATCTTATTCAAAACATATTTTTTCCTGTCAAAGGACACCCGCAAAAAAATGACTAATAATTTTTGTTTATTTTATAACTTTTCTGCCCCCTTCCCCCAGCAAGAGAGAACAGCTAACGATTTTGCAATTCATAAAAAAAAACGTTACAAAGTTTTTTGGTCTGTCGTCATTTAACTTTGTTGGATATCAAATAAAAATCAAGTTCATTGTTTATCCTTGAGAATTAGTTAGTAGAATGGCCAAATAGAATTTATTCCTTTTTGATGTCGTTTTCACCCACATTTACATTTCTGTGTATTTATGTTTTTTTTATTATGATTTGAAACCATACTGAGGACTGTTTGTCTACCGATTTCAAAAATTAGAATTATAATTAAATTCAATAGAAATGTTTGACGTTTGTAGTTACTTACTTATGTAGATATGATTGTCAATTGTCAATATCAAATGTCATTTTTGTGTTACCCAAACGTCAACTATTAAGAATGTTTTCATAATGTTATTTGCTTTTTAAGGTTCATTTTAGATATTTTTGTTAAAAAAATTATAATCCCTACTTACTGAGGTTATTATGTTATGAGAGGAAGTGGGTAAAATTAAAAGTGATTTATAAAAATGAAAAAGACTAAACTATAGTCGTAACTGTATACATAGCTAATATCCAGACTTTAGACTAAACTACAAACTAATCTATAGCCGAAACTATTATATACTTTAGATTAATAAATATTCGAGACTATAGTCTAAACTACATTTGTGGCTATAGATCATATAATATTCGTAACTTCAAACTAATCCATAGTGGAGACTGTTAACTAATCTGTAGACGAGACTATAAACTAACCTATAGTCGAGACTATAGACTAACCTATAGTCGAGACTATAGACTAACCTATAGTCGAGACTATAGACTAACCTATAGTCGAGACTATAGACTAACCTATAGTCGAGACTATAGACTAACCTATAGTCGAGACTATAGACTAACCTATAGTCGAGACTATAGACTAACCTATAGTCGAGACTATAGACTAACCTATAGTCGAGACTATAGACTAACCTATAGTCGAGACTATAGACTAACCTATAGTCGAGACTATAGACTAACCTATAGTCGAGACTATAGACTAACCTATAGTCGAGACTATAGACTAACCTATAGTCGAGACTATAGACTAACCTATAGTCGAGACTATAGACTAACCTATAGTCGAGACTATAGACTAACCTATAGTCGAGACTATAGACTAACCTATAGTCGAGACTATAGACTAACCTATAGTCGAGACTATAGACTAACCTATAGTCGAGACTATAGACTAACCTATAGTCGAGACTATAGACTAACCTATAGTCGAGACTATAGACTAACCTATAGTCGAGACTATAGACTAACCTATAGTCGAGACTATAGACTAACCTATAGTCGAGACTATAGACTAACCTATAGTCGAGACTATAGACTAACCTATAGTCGAGACTATAGACTAACCTATAGTCGAGACTATAGACTAACCTATAGTCGAGACTATAGACTAACCTATAGTCGAGACTATAGACTAACTTATAGTCGAGACTTTGACTAACTTATAGTCGAGACTATAGACTAGCTTATAGTCGAGACTATAGACTAGCTTATAGTCGAGACTATAGACTAACCTATAGTCGAGACTATAGACTAACCTATAGTCGAAACTATAGACTAACCTATAGTTGAGACTATAGACTAGTGAAGAAATTTTGAACCAGTTTCGGAAAGACTATATCGTTTTAATAGAGCTTTCTTTTACTTTCCTCGAAAAGGTAGTCCATCTCCGCTTAAAATTTACCACACTATTGGACATCCTTTCTTGCTCTTCAATGCTCTTTTAACAAAAGGCCAGTATTGATTTGCCTCTCTTGGTACAAATACCACATTATTGATCTTGAAGTACTCAAGGGCTTGCATAGTATAGTAACAGTATGAAAAGACAGTTAAAAATAAGTAGACAGATTATGAAGTTAATACTACTTGATATAAATTTCGGTATTTAGAGAGACCGTTGGAACAAATGATTGAATTTTTTTTTCTCGCAACTGCATTTTTATTGTCATACTATGAATGCTTTTGGGTCCTAAACCTTTCTTCAACATTCCCTCGGGCATTATAACATAAAATTTTTGAACAGGAAGTTGCGAAAAATCTGCAAGAACATATGTTTCATCATACATTATGCAGCAAGGATATTTTTGTAAGAAAACTTGACTTCAATTTCCCTGGTATGTTTATGGCCTCAAGTTGTAGCAGAGTTCCTGTTATGAACTTTTCAAGTCTTGTATGTTTTTCAACCTGCGTTAGCTTTTACTTTTCGTTCGAAATTATCAGAGCATTTAGCTTACTAGACTGCATTCCTACCGGTTGTGAACCATTCATTCTGCCTAAACCAGGTTTTCTATCAATGGGCAAGTTCTCCCCATACTGTTTAATTATAATGGAAACAGTTTTTCGGCAGATCTTTGAATGATTGGGCAACTTTCTGTAGAACCAAGTTGGATCTTGTTGAAAATATTTAATAATTTTAGTACGCTCTTTTTTGTCAATCATTTTAATCTGATTAACTATATAACGAATAGTTTGACATTAAACATAATCACTAACATGTTTTGCAATGATAAAAATCAAAAAATATTTGAGTTAAATTTGAATGAAAGAGGTGTTTTAAGAATTTTTCGATCTCACCCCTAAGTAACTGCTCTTTTTTCTAAACTACTTGTTGTGGAATAAACTTATTTACTGACTTATTTACTGTCACATTTCTAGACTAATCAAGACCAAATCATGTAAAAGTCATTTCCAAAAGGCGCTAAAACCTTGTCAGAGTTGATTTCAAAATTTTCTAAAAGTTCATTTCCATAAATTTAATATATTTAATACAGTTCTAGTTGAGCATATTTTTGTGACAAATGTAAGAACGGCCCTCGCGTTTTTTTAATTTAAGCATAAAAATTACTTGAAAAAATTGTGCGTCATTATCTCATCTTAGAAATAAACAATCATAAAGCAACACAATTATAGTTTTTACTCAAATAAAATCAAAAGTTTGCTTTAAAAAATAACAAAAGTTTAATTTTCATTCTTGGAGTAAATTAAGTTTCTCGTAATTTTTAATATTTTTCTCCATAACTTCTTAATATTTAAAAGGAATTTATTGTCAGCCCATTTAAATCAGCTTATTTTTGATAAGTCATATAAAAATATATTTGTTTTTCATGTTCTTTAATATCTTTAAAATAAAAAAACGAACAAATCTTTTACTCAAACAAAAGAAATAACAATTTCATGTTCTTAAATAAAAAAATAATAAAAAATATCACTCATACGCACTCATCGCATGTGCTGGTAAAATGAAATAAGACAAGTAAAATTGTTAAAGACGGTCAGGTCCGACTATGTAATAACCAGCAACACAATGTTGGTCTAAATGGAGGTTATAAAAAAAATCATGAAGCGACCCTCGTATAATTTTGCACATTGATTTTTGTTTAAAATTATCTTAATTTGATCAATAATTACAATACCATCGTATATCTGAAATGTAAGTGATATTTGGAAGAGGGTTTGTAAATGATATATGAGAACAATGGACCGACTCCATGAGAACAATGGACCGACTCTTGCAATTTCTCTAAAATTTCGTTAAAATGGCTTTATATTTAAGACTTTTATGAGTTTAAAACCTCATTCCGGCAGGACATATGTATGGCAGGTACCTGAAATATTAGACCGAACATGGTCAATTTCAATAGGCTCTGTCCCTGGGCAAAAATAATAACATGTACAAAATTCCATCAAGATATCTCAATAATTGCGACCAGTAGAGTGGTCACAACGCTTAGCCAGCCGGACAGACTTAACGCTTAACAAACTAATTGACTCAGAAAGTGATTCTGAGTCAAACCGTATACTTTAAAGTGGTGGTAGTAACTAATTCTGCCCGTTAGAAAAGTCCACACAAACGTGTAATACCCCAACCATCTACGGTGATGTTAAGTAAAAATGTCACTCATACGCTCGCATGTCCTGAAAAAAAAGGAAATAAAAAAATGTTACTCATACGCCCTCGTTTAAGTTTGACTTCCTCTTTCTATTCATTCTTTGTTACTCTTGATTTAATATAAAAAGTTTGTTTAAGTTTTGTATTAAATTTCCATATTCTAATTGTATGTGAGGGTATGAGTAATGTGTGTGTATGTGTTTATGTGTTCTTTAAAAAGAAGGAAGAAAGAAATGATAACATTTCTATTTTGTTTTTCGTATAAAAAGTTCTTTCTGTTTTCCTTTTATTATTTTGCTTTAGACCTCTTTATTCCACTAAAGAAAACATAAACAAAGTCATAGACTTTATTATAATATTAGTGTGAGAATGTGTTTGGTATGGGTAGTTTAAGTTTGTTGGTAGGTGTAAAAAGTGGGACGTTTGTGTTGTGTGTTAGTTTTTATTAGTTTTAATGTTTAATTTGGCGCCATTTGTTTTCATTAAATTTTCAATTTACACTTTATGTTGGTTTGTAGATCAAACTGCTCTCCTTTGGCAGATCCCCGCTTATCTTCAGTTCTCTCTCTTAGATTTAAGTTAAACATGTGCGTGTGTGTATGCTGATGTTTATGTAGTTTGTTTTTATTTTACTTCACTGAACATGTTTTTCTTTCCACTTGTCTGTGTCTGCGTGTATGTGTGTTATTTTTATTTTTTTAAGACACTAATTTCGCTTTATTAGCCTGATTTTAATTTTAATTATACATTTATGTGATTAAATGCAAATTCCTCTATTTACTTATAAATGTCTTGATTATTTTATTCTTTACGTTGTATTTGTAAGGATAATGAAAGAAATTGTGTGTTTTTCAATTCAAAAATTCAAGGATTTTTTAATCTTTTCATTAAAATAAAGTTTTTGTTTTTTGTTTTGCTTATCAAAAGTCATCTTTTTTAATTTAAATCAAAGTCCTTGTTCACAAATAAATTTGAGAGGAAGTCCTTTTTATTTTGTTTTAATAAAATTTTAATTAACTTGAAATTTGTTTTCTTTGATTAAAATATTTATTACATTTTTATTAACTTTGTTAAAAACAAAAATAACATCAAAGAGAGCTACGCTAAGTTTGTGATAAGAGTGTTCAAGAATAAAGATGGTCTCAACACCGGGTGAGTTTATGGGTACAATTTGGATTTCACATTGTTTGAGTATAATATACCCTTTCACACACTACTGATGTCTTCTATTACTATGCAACAGCACTTAGGAAGCGTGATCTCCTGCTCATGACTTTAGTCACAGCCAGCACCAATATAACAATTTATCAAGTGCTACTTGTTCCCGTACTACCAGATTTTATTCTCTAGTGAAATCTCAAAAGGATGTTATCTTCCACATTCGACTGTGTGGGTATTGATTCAACCTGTTGGTTCAACCTATCAACCTACTTCAACAATTACACTACATATAGGTTTAAAGGATCGATTGCAAAGACTTTTTGTTCTCCATGTACAGTTAAAGGAGGAACTTATCTCCTGAAAGTGAAGTGAAGAATGGAAATTAAAAGTAAATTTCATACTTCTTTTGAAAAATGAAAACGATCTTTCAAGCATTGACATTTTGAGATTTCGTGAAGTCATTTAGATAGCGATTATAGTAATCTGTTAGGAATTCATGAAGACAAAAGTCAATGACATCTCATCATTTCCACAGAAATTTTAAAATATTATTTTTAGTCTTCAGCCTCTTAAATATCAATCAATAATCCCTGAGATTACTTAAACGGAGACTGGTTTTAGAGAGGCCCATAATGGAAATGGTTCTGTTGTTAACATCAAGTGTCCTCATTTTATTTTGTATACTTATTTAAAAATCTTCCCTGTGGCCTTATTAAGAAATTTTACAGAATGTTGGTGTTGGCGTTATGTCGACCAGGTGATCTGCTGCCATGTTTTCGATAGATGATTCTTCTCTAATCAAATCATTCGAACAACCCTGCATCTTTAAGAGATACCAGACTTTTAGAAAGTAGTTTTTATGTAGATTGTACACCCAAACGACATTTCAAAGTAGCCAGCGTAAATTTCAATGTTGCTTCATAGATAGTGGTCTGCCATTTAAAAGAGGTTCGCTTACAAAAACCGGAATACAAGAACCACAGTCTACAACATGATAAAATGTAGATGATAAAAATGTAGAGTTAGAAAATAAATAAAAATTCGTGTTAATTTGCCATTAAAAATCTTATATTATATTTCACTCCCTTCAGCTCTTTTATACACTCATACACATACGTGAATGTAACTGTAATTAAATACGTGCAAAGGATTATAACCACCCAACAGTTCTTGTTTAAGGGAATTAAAAAAAGACATGAACATTTTTAAAATAGCTGCACTTTAAGGTGAACTGTCTCTGAGTTAATCATAAAGTAGACAATCAAATATTTTAGAATTATAGGAACCCATTATGTTATTATAATTTATAATTTTAAATCTATTTACAGATCTGTTGTGTTATTATTTAGTATAACACATTTATAACAGTTTTATTATAAGGTGGTATAAGTGTTATACTACCATAAAACAAATGTTTCTCTAACATCACAATTAAATGCATTTCACGCTTGTGTTTTAAAATATATTATTTTTTATTTTGTTTTATTTCTTTTTAATTTTTTTTTTTGGTTTAAATCTATTTCTATGTGTGGTAGACCCCAAAGGCACGCGATAGAGAGGTGCTACAAATTAAAGAATTTTATTCACATACTTGTGCTACATAAACTTAACACACTTAAAAATACAAACAAATAATGGATGGAAATGTCAAAAAGAGCAAAATATAAAAACCGCAAATTGAAACAAATAAATATGAAATGTATGACTATAACGAATCTTAAGTACCAACCACCAGTAGCGATACTAAATAATAATTCAATATTTAAAATTTTGTAACTCATTATCCACTTTATTATCCATTCTATCGATCTGTCTGGTAAAATATAGACACTGATAAAGTAAGAATCAAGTCGATTGAAAGAAATGTTTGGAATGGTTGGTAGTCAGAAGTGACATGGGTGAACCAAAACTTTCTGGTCACTATTTTCCAGTGAAAAATCTTCTTTCTAGTCTTTTGCAAAAAGTTTAAAATATTATGGCCTCGAATATGTTGATCCATTTTCATTAATTGCCAATTTCGAGAGCATCAATTGTCTTTATTATAGTTACTCTATGATCGTCTAAACCAACTTCAAATAGCTCATAAGACATGACACGCTTAGAGATCAACACCTTGACTTTAGGAATACTCGGTTCGACGTCGATTTTGCTAGTTGACCGGACTTTATGGGTATAAGTTTTTGTGTTTTGCGGTTTTGATATGAAGTTTTGAAGAAAATACCACCTTGAAGAGATACAAGCGTCTTCGGTAGAGTTTCCCGATTACGATTTCGCTCTTGAGGTTTTTTATGTTAATCGTATGTAAAAGTACGTTCAAATATCATATCTAACAAGGAAAGTTGCATACAGACTTTGCCACAAAATCGGTTTAAAGGTCAAGAATAAGTTAATCCAACTGCAGAAATGAGGTAAACAAATGGTAGTTGGAAGGCGTAAAATCTGGTCTATGGCGGATCAGCCAATATTTCTCATCTACTGTTTTACAAATGACTTTTGGTGATGTAACGGACGAGTATTGTTATAATAAAAGCATATGTACTCGGGTCTAATAGATTTTTTAAATTTCTTTTAATTATTTTCGCCTCGGATTCCATGTGGTTAATCCCATTTCATTAGCATTGCAATGGTAAACACCCTTCAGATCCCACAAATTGCGGGGCATATTCGGCTTAACCAGCCTTTCCTTGTATTCTGAGCCTCCATTTTTGAATCGCTCAAACAATATCTCACAAGTGTTGATGTATGTTGACCGTAAGCTTCTATTAAGACTTCTCCAGATAAAATATGTTTAAACCCGAAGTTCGACAATTGGCAAATCCATATGAATTACATATGAATGAATGAAATGATGAATTTAGTGAATCCCTAATCACCTCTTCTGTTTGTGTAGATTATAAAAATGTTAATTTAATTTGCAGGCTCATAAATGGTATCAATTTCTCATAAACGTACAAACTTCAGATTCCCTAATATTTCTGCTTAAAATTTCACTTAAATATGATTGATGAAAAATTGTCTTTCTACTAAAATGTATTAATGGGAGCGTCTTGGCATAAAAGGATTTTTCCATTTTCTATTAAATGTGTTTATCCTTTTAACATGTTTAGTTTTTACTAAAGTGTATTTTGCTCTTTTCTCATTTTTTTTACCCCTGTAGCTTTTTTTATTCAATCAAATGCATTTACCAGTTTACATTTGAAAAGGAAATTACTCTGCGGGATTTAAATATTGGTTTGCTAAGTGCCAAGCTAATTTCCTATTGTCTATTAGTGTCCAATGTTTCTGACATTTTAAGCTTTTAACAAAAAGAAAAGAGATTGGAATTTGAAGTGATGGAGAGGAGGAAAATATTAAGAAAATTTCTAAGTATATTTGTTTTTCAATATCGATTTAAATATTGAAGCATTTGAAAATAAAAAAATATCTCAAGCTATTTAAGGATCTAAGCCTTAATTTTTCCAAAATATTCCAATATTTATGGTAGAGTTTTTAAATTTTAATAAATTAATGTCTTTACTAATTATCAGCCAGATCATATACATTCCAATGGTAAAATTAATAATCGTAATGTTTAATATTTGAAGAATAAAATGTATTTGGGTACAGTTTTCCAATTTCATAAATCATATTCATCCATTAATATATAATTCAAAGAATAAATCACTAAAGGACATTCAATTGAATGGATTTGCCAATTGTGGAAATTTGAATTAAAAAATATTTTATCTGGAGACACAGAATACAAGGAAAGATCTGGTAAGCCGAATAGGTTTAAAGCTGAATATGCCCTGCAATAAGTGGGATAAGAAGAGTGTTTGTTATTGAAATGCTATTGAATGATATTTACTGCAAGGAATCTGAGCTGAAAATAATTGAAAAAAGTTAAAAGGGCAATAAAGGACAAATAGTCAGAATATTCTATCAGGCACGATGAAATTTTCTTTCATTATAAAAACACTCATCCATTATATCACCTAAAGCCATTTTAACAGTAGATGAAAAATTTCGGCTGATCCGCTATAGCCCAGACCTTGCTCCTTCCAATTACTATTTGTTTGCCTCATTTGGATTACTTCATTCTCGAACTTTAAACCGATTCAGTTCTTTTGTTGCAAAGTCCGTATGCTACCGGGAAGATGGATAGAAATGATACCGTAAGGCTTAAAGAAGAGAGTTATTGAAATGTGATTTTGCCTGTCAGATATTATGTTTGAACGGTACAGAAAAGCGTAATTTGTTGCTTCGTATTTTTACAGTCACAAAAAGTCGACATAGGTGAATGTCAACAGATGTGATATCTCAATTAGCTCTCTTTTATTAACCCCTTTAACTCCTTAAGCCAAGGTAATGATAAGTTACTATAACATATTCTAAAACTTTAAAAAAATACAACATTCGTTTCCAGTGGTCTAAATTTGGGAAAATTCATATCTAAAGATTAAACATGATTTGAAGTTTATCGTTGCAGAAACGTGAATGAAATCGATAAACTGGCATAGGTGAATGTCAATAAGGATTGTCTTTATAAGTTTCAGAAATTGATTTTATGCTTGACATCAGATATGGAAAATGAAAAAAATATTAGAAAAGAATTTTAGAAGAAGCGCCATTATTAGTAGATTTACAATGAGTTGATGAGCTCAATGGCAATGGTCCTAAAATAGGGCCAATATTTTTATGTAAAACTTATTTAATAAACAAAAAGTGTGATACCACGACCTTACAATATATTACTAAAGTCTTATACTAACACAAAAGAAATTATATTTAGGCCAAATTGTATTCTGAGTTAGAGTCAATTTTTAACTTTGAAAGTATAATAATAAATAAAAATTCCTTTTCTAGAACTAGAAGCTCTTATACCGACACTAAAAAACCTTTCGATGATAATAAAACTTTTATACACTTTAGAATTATTATACTCTGACTTACAAGACTTATTTTGGGACAAAAACAGTTATATACAAAACAACAAGACTTATACTGAATTAAAAAATGCTATACTAAAATAAAAATATGTAAAACAAATATTATTCGGAGATTAAGAACAAAAAGCTAAAGCTCTTATACTTAAAATAGTATACTAACATAGAAAGTCTTATATTATTACTGAAAAGTTTTACGACTATTCTAAAAGAGTTCCTATATTGATACTTTGCTATTGTTTTGTTAATACTTATATTAGTACTTATATGAATTTTATTGAAATAAAAAATTTATATATTAAAACGGAAACTATTATAATGGAATAAAAAGGGTTTTATCTAAATAAAAAAAGTAAGAAAAGGAAGATTACAAAATTATGTAATATAGAATAGAAAAAATATGAACTCTTATAAAGAAAATAAATTGACTTACACTCAGACTAAAAATTCAAAATAAAAAGTCAAGTGTTAAAACATAAAGTCTTATACAGATATATACTCGTTAGCTTTCATATACTAAGATTTATCAGTTTTTTATTGAGACTAAAAAGTTATGTGTTAAAAAATCAAAAATTCGTTTATTTCGACCAGGTCATATTAAGAGATTAAAAGATAGTAAAAAGAGTGTAAAGAGAGAAATATCTTATACAGAGCTTTATTAGTGTAATATTAATATTATTACAAAATATTTAAAGTAGTATATTAATTCCTGAAATTCTTATATTTATATTAAGAAGTCTTAATTTTAAATTAAAATGATTTATTAAAAATATTATACTGGAAAAAATGTATAATACTAAAATCAAAAATTCGTTTATTTCAAGATTAAGAAATAGTAAAAAGAGTGTAAAGAGAGAAATGTCTTATACAGAGCTTTATTAGTGGAATATTAATATAAAGCCGGTTACAAAATATTTAAAGTATTATACTAATTCCTGAAACTCTTATATTGATATTAAAAAGCCTTAATTTCTAATTAAAATGATTTATATTTATACTTAAAAGATTTTTATTGATATAGAAACTTAAAAGTCGCACTTATTAAATACTATTTATACTTCTTAGGATTATCATACTAAGATTTTTAAGTGTTAATTTGTGAGAAATAATATTTTTCCACTACATTTTAATATGAAAGATATTAAGATGTAGTGTAATAGGAGAAAAAGCTCTTATACTAAATGTAAATTTTATGTGAGGAGGATAAAAAGTCTAATGTTAATATAAAAAATAATATTATACTACGGCTTAAAATTCATGAAACTCTTATACTGTCACTAAAAAGGCTTATAATAATATAGGGAACTTTATACCAGGAGGGTTATAAAAACTATAAAGTCCTAAAACACCTATAATGTTACTTACTACTATAACACTGTTATGAAAAACTCTTATACTCAAATACTAAGACAATGACATTATTTTTTTCCTGTCACCTATACTTTTCTTCTAGAAAAGTATACACTACCCATCAGTAGAGTATTAAAAATTTTGCACTGTAATTTGCATATATAAATTGATATTTACAAAAAAATACAAAAACTGCATAAATAAACAAAATTTGAACGATATATTTTTAGATCCTATAAACAGTCTATAAAAAACTAAAAGAGACCTCACAAAACACGCAACTAATGCCCCACAAAATGAAAACGTATAAAACCTGCTAACACACAGCTAAAGGCAAGAATGAAGGGCGGGGAAGATTAGGGGGAGCTAAAGCTATAAAGGGTACGTTCATTAAAAACAAGTGATTTGTAATAATAGATTAGACTATAACATACAAGTATACGTGTGTGTGTGTATGTGTGATTGTTAATGTTAAATAGAAAAAAAAACTGAAATAAAAAACCTAAAAAAGGTCTTAATAACACTTACGTTAAATATAACAGTAGTCGGTTAAAGCCGACTTTGTTATACCCTAACCCACATTGTTGGTTTGAAATGACTGCTTTGAGAAACTTATGAATGACCCTCGTATAAGGTACGTTATTATGATATTAAGATTTATGTGAAGTTTATGTGTTTGGAAGGATTTTTTTCTGAGGGGTTATGTCAAAGCTAGAAGAAATGATCGACCCTCGTATAATTTCCAATATCGATTTTAGGTTGTATCTATAAATTTGACCAGTTGTTATTGCAATACCAACGTATATGTAAGATTTATGCACCTGAAAGTGAAATCGCTTTATAATTCGTAGTTTTATGAACATTCCGGGAGGACATTTGTATGGGAGCTACCTGAAATATTAGACCGAATATGACCAATAAGCTCCGTCCTTGAAGAAAAGAAAAATTGTGACCTGTAGAGTGTTCACAACGTTTGCATGGGCAGCCAGTAAAACAGACAGACGTACGGGCAAACTGACATCGTAAAATTGACTTAAATAGTAAATCTGATTCGAAAGGTATACTCCAATGTAGGTGTAACAGAATTTTTCAGTATGTTACAAACATCAGAACAAACGCCTAATACCCCCAACCAATTATGATGGTGTAGGGTATTAAAACACAACAACTCAATTTATTGATTGGAAACAAAAGCGCTACAACATGGTTATTAAAATTTTATTGATAAAAACCGAGAAAAAAATATATTCACATACAAAAAGAAGAAAAGCAGAGAAATAAAATCTAAACCAATTAAAAGACAAAATGAATAAAATCCCTTAAGGTCTTAGATGTAATAGAAGATATTTTTATTTTTATTTTTATAATTATTATAATACGAACCTTGTTGTAGCCATCGTTTATGCTGCACTGTGTTACGAATCAAAAAAGCGATATATTCCACTTATTAGTGGGTTAAAAATTTATTGGCTATTATCCAAATATGGATTTTTTTGTGTCGCCAAATGTACTCTGGTGCACGTAACACATACATGTACAAATAATTTCATATAAGCGCACTATAAATTGAATTATTTGTTTGAATATATGAAAAAGCACTTTAATATAGGATTTTTGCTTAAATGATTATTATGAATATATTTTCCTTTTTTTCTGAACAACTTTTTGTTAAAAAGACTTTAATATTTGATTTCTCTGTTATTTTATTCTTTTTCGTTTTGTTCTCAATTTCTTTATAATCAATTGCAAATTATATTTAATTTCTATTATTTATTTAAAGGCCATTTTATATATATTATTTTCTTTGATTTCATTTATTTTCTATTTTTTGTTCTTTGAACATTAATTGCTGTTGTTTTTATAATATTTGACCCCTTTCTTTGCAAACGCCTTACATATCACCATTTTTTTAACATTTTAATGACAACAAAACACGCTCTATTTGTTGTTTTTATTGTTGGTTACACGCGTTTTTTCGAAAAGTTTTTTCTTTACCAAAAGTGAATCCTTTCATTTTAAAAATTAAATAAAAACTAATATTTACCCTTAGATTTTTATTTGACCAAAGGCATTTTTCTAAAAAAAAAGCTTTAAAGCTTTGTGGGAGCAAAAAAAGCTTTATGATGTATCAGCTGTTTTTACCGCGCCTGCTCTATAATCTTTTGTAGTGAAATGTTCTCTCTGTTTATTTATTTGTGGCAAAAAGAGCATTTAGGAGAAAAAAGCGCCAAAATTATGTGTGTAGCAAAATTTTGTCATTTGAATTTTTCCGATTTAAACAAATACAAAAAATTGCTCAAACAATATTCTGCTATGGACTCACTACGAATTATACGTGAGCGATTTAAACATCTGCGAGAGATGTCCTGTACTTTTCACCTGATCATCTTTTCAAATTAAGTAAAAGCTTCCGATATGTACTTCTGATAATATTTTAATCCGTTTTTGTTTTCTCCAATATTCAAATTAAAGTCTTATACTGTCTTTATCTTCTTATACTAAAAAATATCATATACATTTTAATACATATTTTGGATTTGGTGCAAACAATAATATTTTTTAACTCTTATATTAAACACATAATTCTTATACAAAATAAAATGCCTTCGATATGTACTTCTGAATCCATATAATACTTGTCTAAAAAACATAGTAGTAGTTCTTTCATCCATTTTAGTTTATTTTTGCTTCAAATTTTAAAATTAAATTCTTATATCAAGATTATTTTCTTATACTCAACAACATCATATTAATCTTACGATTTAATGTATACAATATCGTTTTATATTAACTCTTATACTAATATTTTTATACTTTGAATTTATATATACACAATTTAAACACTCTTATACTGATATAAAAAAATATCTTATCTTAATTATTTATTAAACCTATGAGGACTTATATTGATACTAAAAGACTTATACTATTAAATTTAAAATTTGCATAAATTAAAAAAAAAAAAAACAATAAATTTTTAAATCCTAAATCTTATTACTCCAAGAATATTATATCCGAATTGACTATATGGAGAGTGCACTTTATCGATTCCACATGTGTATTAAAGTTTTAAATTTTAGATTGATCCGATATTTTTGATCAGAAATCTTAGGCTTATTGTCTCTTATACAAATCAGAAAAAACTAAATAAATTTTAATATATATAATACTTCGGAAACCCTTAATTCAAAAAATCTGATTAAACTACATATAATTAGGACCTTACCGGGACCTAATCCTCGTAACTTGATTATAAAACTCCAATTTTTGATTGGATTTGCAAGAATGAAGAATTATAAGTTAAAGAAAAGGTCTCTGCAGGAGTCCATGAATAGTGTTATATGGACTTTGGTAGGACCTTTGTCATATTAAAACCGACTGTATATCCTGCCAACTGTATATATACTAGGATCCATAGGATGTATTATAGGGTCCTCATTTATTATATCGGTCCTCATTTATCTATAACAGCCATTTCTAAATGTATAAATTTTTATACAAAATACTTTATTCGATCCTAATATCATTTCGAGATTTATACAATTTCATATACTTTCTAAAAGTGGGCTTTATATGGGAACTATATGAAATTATGAAGCGGTCGTGGTTAAACTTTGGCACTTAACTTTGGGAAAACAATTAAAAAAACTTGTTTATATTAAAAAATGAATAAAATTCCATTTCGAAAAAATATTTGTATGGGGTCTGGGTGAAATAATGAAGTATCTTATTTCTATAGACTTCGTCTTATGGTCCCACCTACTCTATAGTGCCAAATTTCATTGAGATTATTATATTTGTGACTTGTCCTCTGTTCACACGATTAAGGTGCACAGCAAGTCAATCAGAAGGAAGGACGGACAACGTTATATCGTTTAGGGAATTGATATAATTTATTTATTTAGCAATCGATTAATTATAACCAAATTCCATGCGCATCGTTCTTGGACAAATTCCGTTTTAAAATTTTCAACTTGTATTTTGTTCCCAGATGTAAAAGCGAAGCTAAACGGACGATCAAACATATTTACATAGTTTCTGGAAGTTCGACTGATCTGATCGGTATATATTAAGGAAGGAAAACGTTACCTTTCCTGTGCGATATAAAGATTTGGACAAGAGCCCATTACGTGGTGTAGAGTATAAAAAAAGCTTTGCCACATTCTTCCTTAAAACAAGAAGGTCCTCAGTTTTTTAGAAAATGGTAAGAATTCAACATGACTTGCAAAAAAAAAAAACTTCAAAAGAGGTCATTATGACTGAATATAGCTCACATTTTTGTAGTATACCTCCTTTTAATTCTATTTCCGAGTATTACCTTCCTTTTCCTTTTGCCTTTTGTCAAGTGTCGTAAAAACACACATTTACACACACTCATAGTTATTCATGTTTGCATAAAATGACTAAAAGAAATTGAATAGAAATGGAATGAAGAACAAAAAAAAAATGGCAACAACTTACATTTCATTTGTTTACTTGTTTGTTTACACTTGTCATTGTTTACAATGTAAATCTTGACACTTGTTTCTCTCTTTTTTGCTTTATTTTTGGTTGAATGATACTTAAACTTAATGACTTGAGTATTTTTATTATTTTTGAAATCTTGAAACTAAAAACTGATTTTGTTTGCACTAAAAAAGACAAGAATGAAAAAAAATTGTCATTTCAAATAAAATTAATTGTGTTAATGAAATAATGTGATTTTTAAGAATACCGGCAAGAGGTCTTAAATGAATACCGAAAAGAGGTCTTAAATGACTTTAAAGAATTTTTGTAGATCTTAAAGTCTAGTTAAAACAATTATAATTATTTCAAAATGTATAGCTAAGTTGTGTTATTAAATAATTAAATATAAAATAATTAAATCTAAAATCCCTAAATAACATGTTTTTTTACTTATAACATTTATTTAATAAAACTGTTTAAAAATTTTAAATGAACAATTAATTTTAAAAGAATCAAAAATTTTTCTTAGCAAAAAAAAACACAAAAATGTTATAGTCGGTCAAGCCCGATTATCTAATACCTTACACCACACTGTTGATTTTAAATGACTGCTACGCAAATGTATGAACGGCCCTCGTAAAATATTTTCTTATTTATCCTTAAGCGTACAATAGTTTATAATGATTCTAATGTGAAATGTGAAATTTATGCGTTGTGAAAAGGAATTTTATCTGGGAGTTACAAAAAAGTTTTGAACCCATCCTCGTTCGATTTAGCACGGCGGGTTTGGTTTATGTCTTAATTACACAAAATATTTTTTACAATACCCATGTATATATATAGGATTTATTATTTTCAAAGTGAAACTTTATTGTATGGAATCTATTGGAAATAATGGACAAATTCCCGTACAATTTAGCACTTCGTTTTAGAATATTTTAAGACTTAATTTCTCAAAATTTTGATAAAATCGTTTTATATATAGGAATTTCCGGGAGGACATTTGTATGGGGGCTATATGAAATAGTAGTTTAATCATTACCAATTTCAATAGTCTTTGTCCTTTACCCAAAATAATTGCACGTTCTAAATTTCATTAAGAGATTTTCAAAACTGTGACTTTGCGAACAACCTTTACATAGACAGCAAACCGGACGGACGGAAGAACATTTTTTTGAGTAAAACGGTACACTTAAAAGTAGTGTTAGGATTATTTTTTCTGCCCGTTGCAAGCATCTAAATAATACACTTACCACCTATGGTGATGTAGGGTGTAAATAATTTTTTGCTTTAAGATTTTTCCTTGTTATACTCTACACTACCATTATTGGTTGGAATATAATGCGTTTGTACAGATGTTTGTAACGTGTAGAAAAAATAGTCCTAACACTGCTTGAAGTATATCATTCTACTCAGAATCACTTCCTGAAACAATTTAAGCATGTTCGCCCCTCCGTCTGGCTGGTTGTCCATGCAAAGATTGTTCGCAAAGTGCAGGATGCAGTTTTGAAAATATATTTATGAAATTTTATGTTGGCCCAAGGACGATGCCTATTGATATTGGTTATGATCGGTCTGTTATTTCATAAAGGCTTTAAAAAAATATCCTCCCGGAATGGTGTTTTAGTCCATAAAATTCCTTAATAAAAACGATTTTAAATAAAGAATAAGTCTTATTATATTTTAAAACGATGTGCCAAATTCTCATAGGCCCCAAATTTCTCATAGGTCCCAAACAACTACCCTTCCAAATATCACTTTGAAACTCATGAATCGCAAATATGCGCTGGTATTAAAAAAATAAATTTCATGTAAATGTTAGCATCATTGTTAGCATAAATAAAAAAGCAAATTATACGAGGGCCGTTCATAAATTTTTCTTCGCAGTCATTTAAAACAAACAAAGTGGTGTAGGGTATTGCATAGTCGGGCTTGACCGACCATAATATTTTTAATTGTTTTTTATTGTATTTAATTCTCAAAAAAATAATCTCTCAATGATCATTCTAATAATAATAATGATGATGATAATTTTTGTTTATTATTAAGTTTTTTTCTTTGAATCCCAAAATTTTATATTATTTAAGTTGTTTAAAAACATTTAAAGTTTTTATTATTATTTTTTTTTATTTCAAAAACAATTTTTCTTCAGTTTGCAATAGCAAAAACGCAACAATAACATAAATGACCTTCGCAACAATTGAAATTAAACAAGATTTTTTTAAATGCTTTAATTTAATTATTATTTTATAACATTTAATATTGAGTTAAATAATAATTATAAATTATAAACAAGTAAGAAAGTTATAGTCGGACAAAAACGACTTTATTTAGATCTACAATGTACAGTGGGTAACATTAGAGTTACCATTCTCTGTAACACTCTGTAATTTTAAACCCTGTTGGTGGATTAACATTAACTTTTATAATACAGTAAGAGAGTTTGAAAAAGTCTTCCCATTAAGACTCCATTATCGAAGTTATTTCTGTTCAAAATTATATATTTTTTCTGTTAAAATTTTGACTTCAGCATATATACACCTTTTATACTCTTTACAAGTGCTGAAGAGGATATATTTACTTTGTCCTTCCGCGTGCAACGACATATATTTTCCTGCATCAAATCATAATTTGAAACGATTTAGCTACGTTCACCTATATGTCTGTTGTAGGCACTTGAGTCAGCATATAATTTCAAGAGAAGATCATCCGTATAATTTTCATTTATAAATTATCAAATTGAAATGAAATGTTGTAAAATTAAGATATATATGTACATCATTACTATTCCAAAATATAGCCAATTTTATTTTTTTATTTATATTTAAAGTCTATTCAAAAACCGAAACCGAAAAACGCTAAACCGGTTTTTGCATTTAAATAAACCGGCCGTTTTAAAATATTTTCAATTTTCAAATTATTTGACATACAGGTTATTTTCAATCGGTTAACCGGTTTTTAATGGAAGTCACTTTTAAAAATTTTCACTAAAATATTCGGCCATGACTGAGAATATATAAAAATTTTTATCCCAAGGATTACACGAGCAAAGTAATGTATGTATTCTTAGACATCATATTCTGAATGGATTTTGCTATTTCCCTCTATTTTAAACATAATTACGTCAATAGAAATAAATAAGATTCCGCAAGATTTTTTATTCAGCAATATACATTTTTTAGGTTAAGAGATATAGATCTATAATTTAGACATATTCAGAAATTAAAGAAAAAGTTTCTGTAAAGCAAAAATAATGGACTTGAATAAAACCATGGTATTTTGACACATTATTTTAAAAACACTAACAAAAGACATTAATATCCCACTCATTTAGGGCATTATACAGTGTAAGGATAATATGTTGCAACATGTTACAAATGGTCATTTTGATATGGAACCATATAAATACCATTACACGATATATGTTTTTACTGGTTAAAGTCTAGATTTCTATTAAATAAAATTATTTTTTATAAATTTACAATAATCAAACAAAAACCGGTTAACTGGTTTTTTAACATAAAACCTTATTCGAGAGCATTTTTTTTTTGATAATCCCATTTTTCCATTAACTCGAAAACCGGTTTTCTAAAAATGTCGGTTTTCGGAATACACTATTTATTATTCATTTAGGTTTCTTTGTTATATTAAAGAAATTTTTTTTTGAAGATTCGGCATAATGCAATATAACATTCTTACTTGCTGGAACAAAATTTTGGCTTTAATCTCTTTCTTCTGAAATTTCGAAATTTTACATTTTTTCTTAATTGTCTGTTTATGACTTTTTCAAAATCTGCAATAAGTGTGAACTTTTTAGAAATTCATAAAATCGAATGTAAACCAGGTAGATATAATACTTTAGATTTAAGAAAGAGGAGCAGATACCAAATCGTTTATAATTTCTAAGGCCTTAAAAGGTTCTAAGTGTGAGTGACCCTCCACAACCAGTTATGGTCATTCCGTGTGTAATGTTAAGAGGCATTACTTATATAGTCTTGCATCAAATGTCCGTCTGTTTGTTATTGGCAATTTTTGTTCAGACCACTAAAAATATATGACCTCGGAGGATCAAAATCTATAACATAATACTTTTGAAGTTTAACCTTTTATACCCTACACCACCATATTGGAGTTTGTGCTGATATTTCTCGACTCAGAATCATTTTCTAAGTCGATTAAACAATGTCTGTCTGGCTCGCTATCTATGTAAATGTTGAGGGAACTCTACAGTTCGCAATTTTAAAGATATTATTTTGGGTCAAGGACGATCGGTTAGATGTTTCAGGAATGAGATATTTTAATTAACTTTGGCGAAAATAAATTTTGTGTCATTCCAAATCCGCATAAGAAAAATTTTCAAAAACTCAGTTTACAAATGAACGTAACTCCCATATTAGATGCACTTTCTAAAATCATATTTAAGACAAAAAGTATTAGAATTGCCATCGTAATAGAGCCTTAAAAGTAGTGCATCATACACTATTCAAGATGTACAAGTTGTTGGATAATTGGTTATAGTACCTATATAAGGTACCACCGAGGAATAGGATTTAAAGCTTAACAAAACAAATTTAAGTATGGACAATTCTCTTGACTATTAGTCCCACTTAATGCCCTTCCAGGAAAAGAGTCTTAAGCTTATTAAATGTGGACCCATACTCTTTAAATTGAGCACAACTGATTTCACAAATATCAGGCCATGTTTTGTTAGAGGACCTGGATTTTTAGCCTAATAAACTCATGATATGGACTAATTCTATCTAAATTTATCACAATGTTTTTTTTTTTTGCATTTAATTTTGTGAATATCATTCATCATTACACTAAAGCTTTTATACAAGTACCCCATAAGATTTTTATGTCATTAAACCTTTTAAAAATAAAGTAATTCAATAATACTGGACTTGGCCGTATTTGGGTTTGGTGAATTTTAAGAAGAAAGTTCAATTTTAGCTCCCTTATTTGACCCAATACTCTAACAGGATCTTAAGCTTATAATACGTTATTCTATTGACATTCGCCAGAACATTGTTGTTATAACCATCATTTTAACTTAAGCTTACATGTAAGCTTTAAGTAAGTTTTAGTGGCTAAACACTAAAATGTGCGACAAACTTTTAGATCACTGGTCCACATTTGGCTAAAGCACTCTGGTTATTCAAAATATAACATTCGTCACATCAGAATATATCAATCGTATTTTTTTTTTTAATTTTAAAGTTCTTGGCCAAAAATCCAGAAGAAATAACGGTCACCGTAAAATGCCATCGCAAAATTAGAAATACTTAGAATTCGTTCCATTAATAAATTCACCCTTGTAGGTGAATTAGGGAAGAATTGGTATGTGATTATCAAACAATATTATCTTCTATTTTGTGTGAAAGTATCTGATATAAAAAATTTTCACTTGACTCAGATTTATCTACAGGTCCATAATCGAATACTAAGTATCAATATGGTGACAATTTTACTTACCAAAAATAATGCAAACTTTTCAATGATGACTTGTGTTGGAAAGTATATGGCTTTGAAAGATATTAAGAAGTGAAATCGAAAAAGTGTTAACATACTCTTACATTTACTTTTTGTAGTGCTTTCTGTCACTGGTGGTTCACTTCCATTTATCTGTCACATTTTTGTGGACACTTTTTGAGCTCTTCAATTATCTTCTAATAAAAATTCAATATCTCTTCAGTGGCCTTAGCTCCGGTCAGTTTTCTTTTGGTACAAATTCCACATTTTTGTTCATAGTGATAGAATGCCAAGTCAGGCCTAAAATAAGTGGACATATTATTAATGTTTAGCTCCTTTTGCCGCAACTGCATATTGCTTGCCATATCAAGAATTTTTTGGAGAACTATGACAGCTTTTGGGTCGTAAACATTTCTTTAATTTTACCTCGAGCATCTGCAATACACATTTTTTGATCAGGAAGTTGCAAAAAGTCTGTCAGAACAGAACGTTCCGTCTTCCATTATGCAGCAGATTTTTTAAGAAAATTTGACTTCAATTTTCGTGCTCTGTTTTTGTCCTCTAAAGCTTTAGGAGCGTTTCTGTCAGGAACTTTTTGAGTCTTGTATGTTTTTAAACCCTTTTTAACTTTTGAAATAATTACTAAATAGTCCAATCACTGAGCTAACCGGACTGCTGTCCTATCGAATGTGATGGGAGCTCTTTAAAAATGCTTTATATCTTTTTGGCTTTCGGAACATCATTCATTTTAATAACATTGAAAACAGTTTGACAGCAGACCTTTGAATGTTTGGACTATTTTTTGTAGAACCGAATTGGGTTTTTTGAAAATATTTATTGATTTTAGTCATCCATTTTAATCAGATGAACAACAATTAGTTGACATTAAACATCATAACTGACATGTATATAATACTTGAGTCAACAGTCTTAACGAAAAGCTTCGTAGAAGAATTTTGCGATATCACTCCTTTTAAGTCAATTTTGGATATTTTTTTGGGGTTTTGAAGTTATTTTCCATATGCCACCATTTACCCGCAATACCACAACATACCTGCCTATGTTGGTGTAGGGTATTAAAATATAAACAATATTTTTTGTGTAATTTAGTTAAGCGTTGAATTATGTAATTTAATATATATTTTATTTTCTGCTTAAATAAATTTCATTAATTTTCTTAACAATTTTATTATTTTTTTTGTTTTTATTAAATTTAATATAATTTAAACTTTTATTTTTTAATCATAATTATGAAATTTATATTTTTAAAATGTTCATTTCATTTAATTTAATTTATTTCGGAGTAACCTTTAGTCAAGTGTTTTGGCATTTATTTGCCAAAACATTTAATTTTAATTATTTTTATTTTTTTTCATAATTATTATTTTCAAGTATTCGAAATTCTAATTGTTATTCTCATTCAAATATTTATTTAAACATTAATGCATTTCAATATTTATTAATGGTTTAAAAAAAATCAATTTTTTTCTATTGAGTCGATTGCTAAATGCAAATTCAGAAAATTTTCAATTTATTTTGAGTGAAAAAATTTGCATTTTATTTATTTTTAGTTTTTTTTTTTCTTATTTTTAGTTTTTATTAACATTAAATATTTGTTTAAACCATTAATAAATCAATAATATTTTGATTTTGCAAATTTTATTTTTGAACACTTGCGGCAATATAAATAGGGGTGGTGTATATGATAAATTTTACTATGAAGACATTAAGATAAATGACACGATCATTACGAAATACGCGGAAATAAATGTTTAAGTTGTCAAATAAAATTGTTTTTAATTTTTTTTATTTCATATTATATTACAGATCGTAGAAATATATAACTTTGTTAGTTCTAATCACTATTTATGAACTCATGGATCTTTTTTTTTTGATATTTTCATTAGAATTATTTTAGACACCATTTACGGTAGATTGTGTATCTGTTTTTATAATCAACTATATTTTGAGATAAAATTTTTATCAATTATTTTTCCACTAAACTCTAATAATTCTCTCTCTTCAGGTCCACAGTGTTTCCAAATCGATCTTTTGCAAATAGTTCTGTAACGTAACGAATTTCACATGATTGAAGCCAAAGTACTTTCAAGTTGATTTGAAGGAGTAAAGGTCCCAACCTAGTCAGGGGCGTAGTCGGTGTCCTTCCAAAATTTTCCACCTTGTATATGTTGGTTTAAATCCGTAAAAAGTGCTCTTTTTTAGTTTAAACGATCACCCTGTTTAAATAAACGCCATCTAGCAAAGTCTATTTATTAAGCGTATAACTTACTTATTATCTCAGATAATTTACAGTTGATTCCAAATTTGCGATTTGAGAAATTAACAAGAAGTTATTTTTAATAGGGTAGGACTTGTGGGCTGATCTTTGCTTATCCCGTTATAGTTTACATTCATTCCCGTTAAGATTTCTTTATAAAACAATAACAAGTGGTGGAGTCAAGAAGAAATCAAAAATAGTTTAATCAGCACATAAACGTTGTCACCTTTCTGGAAAAAATACTCGATTTGGAAACACTGTGCAATAACTACGAAATAAATATTAAAGAGATAAGATACAGACATTTCATTGGGGGTCTAGTGTAGCTGATCCCGTTATGAACATTTATCTGATATCACATTGTTCACGAGTATAATTTCCAACTACGCTTTTCCAAAGTTCTCATAGTGACGAAAAGTGGCAAAGTAGGCGAAATAATGTTATCCTCTAGCTTGTCATGTCATCTGCGATAGAAGTCGTTTTGGGAAAGACCTATCTTTCTTTCATGGGCTCCTACAACACAGTTTTCAATTATAATTGACACCATAAATATAACTTAGTTTCAGTTGAAAGTGGATAATTGGTTTTGAATGTCGTATCTGGGCCAAATAATGCAAAAAGTTCGACACGTTTACTTAGTTAACCATCTGCGTTATTCTATAGAGTTTATCCCCAAAGTTAATCCTAACGCATGCTAGTCCAACATTTGTAATGTCATTCCTGGCATTGTTTATGTGACCAGAAATCCAAATAAGTCTAATCTCCGAGTGTCTCATCTGGTTTAAAGAAAGTCACCATTCAGTTGTTAATGTTTATGTCACGTAAATATCAGCAATAAAACTGAAAAGATCGTTATATCTTCCAATATATTTGAGCCAATTGGCCACCCTCTTGATTTTTGAACTTAATTTTAAAGTTAATGCCATTTTTAAAGGAACTTGCATTTAAACGCACTTAAGTTTGTAAGATTCTATAGAATTATTAATAATGGTTGGATGATCCTTTGTTGTGGTTCTTAAGAAAAATATGGTCTGTTGTTGTTTTCACTATTATTCTTAGAAGATCGGAATTAATTCCCTCCCAAGCTTACTTTATTTTTAGTTTAAGTTCTATTTAAGTCATCAGGTATTTGTTTTCGGCATTTTTTGAACAAACTTTAAACCATGTGTTCCCACAAGTTTTGTGTTCGTTAAACCATGATTTAGACTTCATTGAAACCTGTATCTCACTAATATCGTTACGGAATATGCAATATTCTTCCCTTTTTTCATCCATAAAAAAGAAGAGAATCTTTCAGCAAATCATTATAAATTGTGCATTTGATGGAACAAAACAAATTTTAGATTTACCAACTACAGAAAATTCTGTCCAAACCATAAAGCAGCCAACGCCAAAATTACGTTTTGTCAACATAGTTTGATCTCAAATTATGCCCATATCACGAGCAAGAGTCAGAATCGTTAATTTTTCAATTAAATTCAATTAAAATGAAACATTTTTTATTTTGGTGAATTTTTAAAAAATTAACATTAGGGTAACTTACTACGTCCTTGAATAGATAGTGATCTGTACTTAACCAAATCAACTCGAAAATATATCGGCTCAAACAATGTGAAATTTCATTAAGATATCTCTAGGGGTTCAAAAGTTGCACACTATAAGGCGGTAATGGAAGTTAATTTAAGGGACATAATTCCATATTAAAATAATTAAGAATCCTATATAACCTCCGCCACAAATGCATGTGAAGTAAATACATTATGCTTTGTACTCATACTCTCACATACATTCACAAACGTATATAATATATATTTTTAATATATAATAAGAACACCTAATGAGTCATAAGATAAGTTATTTTTTGGTCTATAACTTTTTTTCTACGGAACCGATTTTGATCGTTTTTGGAATGGTAATGAAGTATATATAACTTTATATTATGGCAAACTTCTACTCTTTATCGATTTGTAATTGACAATTTTAAAAAAAGTTATTTTTTTAATTCGAAGATTGCATAAGATATCGGTCTATATTTTTTATTATATTGAGCCGATTTTGCTGGTTTTAAATTGGAAACTTCCTAGGACTTTAGGAAATAATCAGACCAAATTTCATTATTCTATGTCAATATTATTGTGAATGTGAGCGTGTCAACAACAGACAAAAGGACGAACATAGCGACACAGATTTTGATTTGATGCAAGAATATATATACATTATGGAGTCATTATTAGCGTTGCATAGAGAATGATTAAGTTAATATACCCTCTTCAACACTTGTGATGGTGAAGGGTATAAAAATCAAGTCAAAATTATTTGATTGTCTTACTCGACTGGAAAGTTTTTAATGTAAATTAAATTCACAGACATTTATTATTTACCCAGACTTATGACAAAATATTCTACACATAAATTTAATGTAAATAAATAAAAATTCAAATAATATTTAAATAAATAATAAAATCTCTTAAATTTTGAAATTTTATTGTAAAGAATTCTAAAAACAAGACAAATACTTTTAAATCCCCTAAAGGTTAAATTAGAATTTATTATGTAAAATAGAATAATGATTTTGTTGGTCCAAAAGGTAAAAAAATTCCATAATAGAAATGTTTTTCAGATTTTTTTTAAAGTTTGTTTTTTTTTCGAAACTCAAAAACAAAAATGTTATTCAAAATTCAACACTTTTAAAGAAATGCAAATCAAGCTTTATGGTGGATAAAAGCTGAAGACAATAATAACAACAAAAACCCATTTATTAGTACCTATTTTTTGTGTTTTATTTTTAATAATTTTGTTTAGTTGTTGTAGTTTTTTTTAATAATTTATTTATAAAAAATAAAATCAAAATTGACCTTGAATTGGTTCAAACAAATTCATTAAGACAAGTCTCATAATTCAAGAAAAAAAGACGAAAAAGAGCTATGAAATGAAACTGAAACTGAAACAAGTAAGAGTGCTATATTCGGTTATACCGAATCTTCAATACCCTCCACCGATAAAAACAAGACAAACACATACACTCATACTGAACGTAGATATATATAAAAGTTTGTCTTAAATATATAACCCAGATACATTTTATGAGTCATAAAATTAGTTATATTTTTGGTTACTGACCTGAACCGATTTTGATAATTTTGGGAATGATAATAAAGTACATATAATTTATTATAATGACAAAATTTCGATGTCGATTTATAATTAACAATTTTACGTAAGATCTTTGCATGAACTAAAAGGTTGCCCCAGATATCGGTCTATATCTTTTAATGTATTGTACCAATTTTGCTGGTTTTAAACAAGAAATGTCTTAGGAATATAGGAAATACTCAGGCCAAATTTCATTGATCTGTGTCAATTATTGTGGATATTGGCATGGCAACACTAACGGACAAACAGACAAATAGACAGACGGACAGACAGACAGACAGACAGACAGACAGACATAAGTATGTAGCTAAATCAGATTTTGCTTTGCTGCAAGAATATATATATACATTATAGGATATGAAATGATTCTTTCTTTGAGTTACACACGGAATGACAAAGTTAATATTCCCTCTTCACCACTTGCGGTGGTGGAGGGTATAAAAAAGATGAAGACAAGTTTGATGGGGTTTCATTATTGTGGTGAACTGTTTATTTTTGTTTGATTTTATTCATAAATTAATTAATTCCATTTAATGATTTATTAATGTCTGAAGTTATTGTAATAAAAAAGAAGGGTTTTACAAGAATGATGTTTAATTACAGTAAAATTTGAAAAATTTTTATATAAAATGTTAATTAGCGATATTTAGTTATAAATCATTTTTATTTTTGTTTTTGTTCTCTTTTGCTTTTGGAGCCACCAAATTATAAGAAGTAATAATTAACATAAAATCTAGACCAAAGAATTTTTAAACAAGTTTTAAATGGACCGGAAGATTTTGAAAAACCAGAAATTATATAATTTTACAAAATTCTGAACAGTTTTATTAGTGTTTTATTAAGTTTGTCGGAATTTCTAATGACTGAAAATACTGAAACAATGTTAAAAAATCACAAAATTACGGTTTTTTTTCAAAATTTCTATTTCAAAATTATCTTCTTATTTATAGACATACATTTCGATATTTTGTACATAATTCGAACAACATTTTAGATATTTTCGACCCATATTGAACTTATATATTCCACACATTCCAATACGTTATGTGTCCGAATTTAGAGGTCCACCCCAATCTCTTACAACCACTAAAAATTTCGGTCCTTCGAAACAGTTGGAAAATACCACAAAAGCATTCATGAGAAGTTTCGTTACAAAAAATTCAATACTTCAAAAGTTACACAATTATGTACTTCCATAAAAAAGCTCTTCAAAATTAATACACAATGGGGCACATTAGATTTTTTTTGGAAATAAACCTGTAACTAATTACCTGTTCGGTTGGGTGGATACTCATGAAATTTAACCAAATATCTGAGAAAAGTGAATAGTTTTGATACCATTGAAGTTCCATATGCGGAGTTATAAGTGGTTAAAACATTTTTGTTTCTTATTTAATGCTTAAATTAAATTTAACCAAGATGTCCTAAAATCGTTAAACTTAAATTTTAAAACAAAATGCAGTTCTGGAAACCTCAATGTGTTCATAATTATATGTCAATGTCACGTTCCAGACCTACAATAATTTTTTTTTGGTTTCTTCTCCACATTTTCAATAATTTTATTTTATTATTTTCAGTTGAGAATGACATGGTCCACATTTCCTGAAATTTTCAAAAAATATATTTATTAATGAATATTTTATTGCAATTCAAAAGTTTCAATTTAATGCAAATTTATATAAATGACCAAAAGTTACCGATTATTACAAAAAAATACATATTCTGCCCCAATGTGCTAGGTAAATTTTGATTTTCGGACATCTTCTAAATTTTATTGAAATCTAATTTCGTTTTAAACAGGGCGGAGAGAAGCAAGGTCGAGTTTGGCCTATATAAGGAAATTATTGGTTATCGGAAATAAAAAAATTTCATAGCTAAAACTGAATCCAGGGGAACCATTTCTCCCTATCTTAAATACAATGATTATCAAATGTCTAATGATTTATGCGTCGTTCATTATACTATAGACAATAAGGAGCGAAATAGTCCCTTATAAATTTTGTGACATTAATGTTGCTGTGTGTCACATTCAGTTGAAGAAATAAAGGGCGAATAAAATCAAGGGCAAAGCTTTTTTTGTTCATTAAGAGGCATACAGTGAAGCACACAGGAAATAAAAATTTGATTTTTCAAAGTTTTGGTACTTTTTTTAAATTCAGATCAGTTCAAAAATAAAGTGGGGGGAAGTAATATATAATTTTTCGTACCCCATGTATATTTCAAATGCGGCCCTTGTTATAAAGTAACAAAAACTAGTAGGATTGAGAGAATAAATCCTTTATATTATATTCTAAACCCAAAAAGAAATACACAACTCAGCGGCAAAATGTAAATTTGGTACTTTGTGAATATAGGAATGGATAAGCGGTACCTTTTCTTTCACTTATTGATTCAATGATTCAAAATTTATGTACATGAATACATGAATTTTCTGCATTCACAGAGTGCAAAAGTACCAGAAAAATAGTTAAAAATTATATTAATTTCCATTCAAAGTCTTTGAGACAATTGTTTATAACGTAAATAAATTATTAAGTACTCGTACTATGTATTCGGTAGATAGTTGTTTAGATTTTTGGATTATTAATTGATATATTGAAAACCATTAAGTTTACTTTTCATATTATAGTCATATCAAATTAGTACTTTATGAATATTATGGTACTTTTCTAATAAAAAGCCAATATTATCTCCTAAGTAAAGACGATTCAGGAAAAGTGTGTTCTGGAACTTTCTTCATTCCTTAAAAGTACTTTCTAAATTATTTGTAATGCGAAAAAAATTTAAGTTTTAGTACTTTTTAATTTCTTAATAATTTATGTCAAAATATGAAATTTTATCAGTTCAATTCGAAATTTGTACTAAACATTTGCTGCACAAAAATTCTACTCAGCCCTAGATCTCGAAAGAAATTTTACGAATCATTATTACGTGTATCAGAAAAGTGATTGGGAATAGATTTGAAAATTCTCGCTGTAAAAGTTCTTTAGATATCTCTCCCTTTGGTCTTATCCGTCCTAATTTTTACAGTAAAACAGATCCTTTAGAAAGGGATTGAGACCAACTTTTAAAACTCCCACTTGTATAATTCTTTATAAATTCGATAATCAACATTTGTTTTGTTTGTGGATAAAACATCACCTTGATATCTTTAGATATTCGATAACCAATATCTCTGTATGGGGATTACTCCTCCCCCTGGTCCTATCGGATTTTTTTTATAGCCTTTATTACTTTCGGGTATATTGGAGCCATTCTGTAAAACTACATACATACATACATACATACATACATACATACATACATACATACATACATACATACATACACACATACTATATATACACACATACTATTTTACATATATAGATTTTTAAACAACTTCAAAATTTCCCTAAAAACAATAAATTTCCCTAAAAACTAAAAATTTACATTCCTTTAGAAATAATAACATTTTAGGGCTTTCAAAATTCGTCTCTTTCCTCTAAAAATGTATGCGCTATTGATTTCATTTACTGGCGCTTAAATTTTGTTTGATCGTTTGTTTTTATTTTTTTCAAATTCTTTGAAAATTCGTTGTTCTTTTCGATGTGATTATCTGCAGGTTTATTTCTTGATCAAATACGTTTTGTTTATTTCGTTTTTACTAGGAAGCAAAAATGGGTTAAAGGTTGATTTTCAAATAAAATAGAAAAAAAAACATAAAAAAAAATAATAACAAATAAGTTTATAAATAATAAGTTAATATTACGCCGTTTTTTAACGCTTATTATTTTATGGCAAAAATTCATTTTATTGATCTTTTGTTATTTCAAAGTTTGGAATCACATGTTCAGCTCCAAATGCGAATGAAACTTTATGCAAATTCTTGATTTAACCTTAAAGTAATCAATTAAACCCGGTTTTTATCAAAATACTCAAACATTCATATTAAACTTGTATAGAAAGAAAATAAATGCAGATATTCAGTTTAAACCAGAAATTAAAAGAATTTTATTGTGTTAAACAACTTTTTTTGTTTCAATTTGAATTAAATTAATGAAATGAAAGCATTTTGGGGGGTCATTGTGTGGAATGAGTCTTTAGTTACATATTTACAGTTCTAGTTCAGTTCTATTTTAGTTCTAGTTCAGTTATTATTGAATTCAAGTTCAGTTCTAATTCAGTTCTATTTCAGTTATTTTTCAGATCTAGTTCAGTTCTTGTTCAAGTCTAGTTCAGTTCTAGTTCATTTTTAGTTCAGTTTTAGTTCAGTTCTAGTTCAGTTTTTGTTCAGGTCTAGTTCAATTCTAATTCAGTTCTAGTTCAGTTCTAGTTCAGTTCTAGTTTAGTTCTAGTTCGGCTCTACTTCAATTCTAGTTCTGTTCTAGTTCAGTTCTAGTTTAGTTCTAGTTTAGTTCTAGTTCAGTTCTAATTCAGTTTTGTTTCAGTTATTTTCCAGTTCTAATTCAGTTCTGTTTCAGTTATTTTTCCGTTCTTGTTCAGTTCTAGCGCTGTTCTAGTTCAGTTCTAATTCAGTTCTTGTTCAGTTCTAGTTCAGCTCTAGTTCACTTCTAGTTCAGTTATAGTTCAGTTCTAGTTCAGTTCTAGTTCAGTTCTAATTCAGTTCTAGTTCAGTTCTAGTTCAGTTATAGTTCAGTTCTAGTTCAGTTCTAATTCAGTTCTAATTCAGTTCTTGTTCACTTCTAGTTCAGTTATAGTTCAGTTCTTGTTCAGTTCTAATTCAGTTCTAGTTCTGTTCTAGTTCAGTTCTTTTTGAGTTATTATTCAGTTCTAGTTCAGTTCTAATTTAGTTCTGTTTCAGTTATTTTTCAGTTCTAGTTCAGTTCTAGTTCAGTTCTATTTAAGTTATTTTTCAGTTCTGTTTCAGTTTTTTTCAGTTCTTGCTAAGTTCTAGTTCAGTTCTAGTTCTTGTCAACAGTTCAGTTGTGGTTCGTTCTAGTTCAGTTCTAGTTCTGTTTAGTTTTAGCACAGTTCTAGTTCTCTTCTAGAAGTTGAAACTGAATTTTGTTTTAATCAAAGAAAAGTTTGAATTCGGTTAATTATTTTTGGATGGATTGGATTTTGAAGAGGGTGTTGTGAATTGAATTATTTATACATTAATAACTTCCAGTAATATAATGCTATTTTATTTTGAATATAAATTTACTTGCAATTTAAATTGTCTCAAAAAAATTTGTGGAAAATTTTGTATTTTTTGTCATTCAAAAATATTTACTTTTTGAATACAAACTTGTTTGAAATTACGTTGACTACTGATACTTTGCATCTTTAAATATTCTTTCACTATTCTTGTTTCAATTTCTAATAAATTACTCTTAAGAAAACTGGATATTCGAGAAGTTCTGTTTTAACATTTTTTGAAACATCATAATGGTAAAATTTTAGTTTGAAATCCGCAAGAATTTCTTTCGAAAAAATAATAAATCACAATCTAAAAATTTAAATAAATTGAATTTTAAATTTAAATAAAATAAGTTAAAGTGTTAAATTTGGCTGTGCCGAATTTTTTATACCCTTCACCTTTGCTTAAATGGAATTTCTTTTTTTTAAGCAACGGACTTAACGTTAAGTCGCTATTATAAATAGGCTTTTTCTTTATTTACTATTTTATAATATTTTATCTAAATTGGTTCTTATTTCTTTGGAAACTAAAATATTATAAAAATGAATTTTTAAATTAGCTGTTCGAAACTTAAGCAGCTTTTTACTTTTCGTTTTACATGTTCCATTACTTTTCAACTCAAAGCACTATTTGGACATAAATTGCACAAGATTCATAAGAGCAGATATAGAAAACTTTTAGATTCTGATTCTAGGCAGGTTATCAGCTCTAGATTACTTCTGAAGCCTTGTTAAATGCTATAGTGATTCTCTGTGGGATTCAAATCTGGGAAATATGATGGCAAACCCAAGGTTTGCATCCCTTTAGCTGATAACTATTAATTGATTAACATTCATGAATTCCTTCTTACCACTTTTATTTCATAATGTCCATAAAAGGACCAACTACACTGTCCGAAAAACAGTTTAAACCAAAACACTCCCAGCACCTATGCTTTGGTATGCATAGGTGCTGGGAGTTTACTCTTTTTCTAACTTGTCATACCCGATCAGAATTAAATTTGTTTAATTTAGATTCCACATAAACTATAGCAAAATATGGATCGGGATTGGTGAAACTAATACCATATTCCGGGAAGGTGTCTGATATGGGAGCCATAATCAATATTTTTCTTTTAAGAATTTCATGTTTATTTCCCCAAAATGTATAAAAAGTTAATAAAATTTTGTTTATTTTAAATAGTGGAAACAATTTCACATAATATTTTTAATAGATTTTGTATCATATCAGGCATATTTCTGGATCATATACAAAAAATCACTCAAGATCAATTGAAAACAATGTCTCCACTTAATTGTCAAAAACTTTTATTTTTTGTTCTAAGTCCGAGTTCAGCTACTGATTCATATATATTTTATATACATAATGACAAATCTAGTATACCCACATTAACCACTTAATGAGTCGAGGGCAAATAAATATTATGATACAAAAATTTTTGTTTTTTTTTTTTTAACTAGATTTAAACTGGTTATAAACATTTTTTTTAATTTATATATTTTTTAACACAGAAGTTATAATTAATTCATTTAATAATTCTTAGTCACACAAATACAACCCTGTTGATACTTTATTTTGCAACTTTACGAAACAACCCTTAACAACTTTGCACTCTAAGAAATGTCAAAACAAAAAAGGTACAATGAACTCTAAGGGAAAAGAAAAGAGGAGATTGAAAGAGAGAGTCAAATTACCACGTTTCTGCAAATATCATATGTTTTATTGTTGTTAAAATCTCAATTTCTCTTACCTTTTAAAAACGGGAAATCAAAATACCCAATTAGGGGATTTTTTAGGCAAATTTTGCAGGAAATTAAAGAAAAAAATTAAAAATAATAAAAAATATTTATTACTTATAAAGTACGACAATCTATTGAAACTGCATAAATATCATCTTGCAAAAGTCTTAATAGTAACCAAAAAATGGTTAGTAAAATGAGTTTAGTACATTAAAAGATATAGACCGATGATTGGGGCATCCTTTAAGTTCAATAAAAAAAATTCGCAAAACTCTTAACTAGAAATCGACAAATTAGAATGAAACTGTCATCATATTAGGCATTATGTTCTTCATTTCCATCCCAAAATTGATCAAAATCGGTTCAGAAAAAAGTTATAGTCCAAAAAATCTAACTAATTTTATGATTTATTAAGTGTTCCGCCTTTGAGTGTATGTGTGTATGTATGAATTAAAACGTACTAACATCTCATGATACGTGATAGAAGGTATTGATGATTCGGCATAACCGAATATACCATTCTTACATGTTCTTATACACTCCATCACCAGAAGTGGTGAAGATGGTATAAATACTTTGTCATTCCATGAGTAACGCTAAGAAGGAATCATCTAAGTGCATAATTTCTTACATTAAATCAAAATCTAAACATAGACCTATGAAGTTTCCCATTTAAATCCGCATGATATATATAAGACTTGCGAAAAATTGCCAATTAGAAATCGACAATTTGGTATAAAATTATGTCGTAATATATATGTACTTCATTACCTTTCCAAAATTATCAAAATCGGTTCAGTAGGAAAAATGTTATAGTCAAAAGTATAAATAATTTTTTGACTTATTAAGTGTCATATTAAACATATTGTATGAGTCTGTGAGTGTGTATGAACGAACATAGCGCATTACTTCATATGCATTTGTGGCGAATTCGGCATAGCCGAATATAGTATTCTTACTTGTTTTTAATTCCTATATTCGACGCTATTTTATCGTCACTATGTTTGCATAGTTGCCTTCCTTTAATATACAACTCTTGCGCATGTCCTGCAAATGTCATCTTATTCTGTATTTTGATTCATCATCATTGTTTTCATTACATTTAATGTCAAATTTCTAAATTATCATAAACATGAGTTTATTTTTGCAAAATATTGAGAAAAAATTAAAATCTCATATAAAAAATCTTAAGAAAAAATTAATAACAAAAAATAATAATCAATATGTAAAATTAACATAAAAAATTAAATAAAAATTTAAACATCTGTGCAAAAATTAACAAAAAATCAAATAAAACAAAAGAAATAAAAATAATAAAATAATATTAATGTGAGTGTGAAGTGATGAGTTGTGAATTGTGATGGTGTTAAACGGAAGGAAGTTTATTTTTAGTATTTCACGTAGTTTATTTGTTTTTATTTCTTTAAGATTTTTAAGAAATAAAACTACGTGTCTACAATGTGTCAGTAATGACCTTTTAATGTTGTTAATATGATTTAAACATAAATAAATTATGTTTCTGGTTAAGAAACAAAAAGGAAAAAAAAGACTTTAAAATAAAACCAAAATCGAAATAGCGTAAAAATATTCTAGTGAATTCTGGTAGAGTGACGAAAACGTATCGCTAAATAAAACAAAATCGGAAGAGTGTGTTTGTGTGTGTTAAAAATAAATTAATAATAAAGAATAAACATTTATAAGGTTGTAAATTTTGTTATAAATATTTGATCTCTGATATGAATCAAAAATTTTGTAAGCGGTTTCAAATCCCAGTTTGGATTCCTTACTACAGTGCTTTATCATTTACTAATAATGTGTTCAGACTAACTTTCAATTCAATTCTAATTCACATCTAGTTCAGATCTAATTAAGTCTTATTTCAGTTCAGTTCTTGTTCGGTTCTGGTTCGGTTCTATTTCAGTTTTAGTTCAGTTCCAGTTCAATTATAGTCCAGCTACAGTTCACTTCTGATTTTAGCAAAAGAAAAAAATGAAATCTGAGACAAATTTAAAATTCAATTATAAAATTTAAGATTTTTTTTGATATAAAATAAGCGGATTTTTATTGAAATAAAGGTGACACAATATATATTTTTGCTTTCAAATATAATTTTCAAAATTCTGAAAAAAGACTTAATACGCAATTAAAAGCAGTTTTTGTAATTGCACATTAATAATTAAAATTTACTTCTCCAAGTGTTTAGTATTAATTATCCAGTTTTTTTCAGGGAATTGTAATTTTAAGCTGAATTTAATTTTAAGTTAATTATATCAATTGCAATATTATTATTTATTCTTTAAACACGTTTTTTTTTGTGATAAAAGTATATTCAATTCAATCAAACAAGGACATTGAACTTAAATTTATTTAACATTTTTTTTTCGAACACAATATTTAATGAAGTCATTTGGGGTAATGACCATTACCCACAGATATTACCAACAATAGCAAAGAATTTATCTAGTTGTTGAATTTAATTGATCCAATTAATATTCAATTGTTAATTGAAACATTATCAAATGCACGTTCTTATCTGGCAGCTTTAAAGAGTTCAATTACTTTTTAAAGCTTTAATTCTAATTAAAAAAGAAAACAAAAAAAGTTTCATTTTATCTTTAAAAATCTTCCCTAAAAATGAAGTCATTAATTTTACTTTGACTCATGAGTCTAATTAAATTCCTCGCATTAAATTTAAGTCGACTATAAAATTGAGACCAGCACGTACTATATATTAAAATCTTCTTAAACATCTTGTTATTGGGTTTTTATCTATTAATATTAGTTATTTAGGTATTTTGAACTTAATAGCAAAACCACACTTTTAAGTTGAGAAGGAATAAAATTGGCAAAATTTTAAACCGGCTTCAGCAAGTCATTGAATTTTTGAGCATCTAATTAAATCATGACATTTTGACATGTCTCCTACATGATTTAAACAATTTTAAACTTTAGAAAAAGAACGAAACAAGTTTTAAGTAAAAGAATTTTGGATTTTATGGTCAAAATAAAAGAAGCGACAAATTCAAAATGGTCTTGTGTCATAATTAAAAATAAATCAATTGAATTTAAAATAAATTTATCTGTATGGTCCATTAGGGTAACATTATATACAAATATAATTTTAACTGAACTAGAACTGAATTTGAACTGAATTAGAACTGAACTAGAACTGAACAAGAATTGAACTAGTAGTTTACTGGACCTTAACTTGAACTGAACTAGAACTGTTCAAGATCTGAATTAAAACTTAACTGGAACTGAACTAGAACTGAAACAGAACTGAACTAAAACGGAACTAGAACTGAACTGGAATTGAAGTAGAACTGAACAAGAACTGAACTAGAATTGAACTAAAGCTAAACTAGAACTGAACTTTAATTTGAACTTGAACTAGAACTGAACTAGAACTTTACTGGACCTTAACTTTAACTGAACTAGAACTGTTCAAGATCTGAATTAAAACTTAACTGGAACTGAACTAGAACTGAAACAGAACTGAACTAAAACGGAACTAGAACTTATCTAGAACTGAACAAGAACTGAACTGGAATTGAAGTAGAACTGAACAAGAACTGAACTAGAACTGAACTAGAACTGAACAAGAACTGAACTAAAGCTAAACTAGAACTGAACTATAATTTGAACTTGAATCTGAACTAGAATCTGACTTAGAATTTTTACAAAAATCTGAACAAGAAACTGAACTTGAATATGAACTGGAATATCAACTTTAATTAGAACGAAAATCTGAACAAGAATCTGAACTGGGATCTGAACTGTAGTCTAAACTACTACTGATAATGAATATGGTGAAGTATCTGAAATATAATCTGAGCTGGAATATTAAATAAAAATTGAACTAGAACACGAACTAGAATCTGAATTAGAGCTAAGAAAGAATTGAATTGGACTGATTCTCAATTGAATTAAATATGAAATGGAATCTAAAGTAGAATCGCAATTAGAATCTCAACTAGAATTTCAACTAATTTAGAAATTAAAGTTGAATTGAGAATCATATTGTATATAAAGTCATTTTTCTTGCATGTCCTTTATATCCTGCATCTAAGGTTTTGTTATAGTGAACGATACGTATTGGATATTTTACGAACATTTCTATATACTTTTCTGGATATTGATTTCGACTTTCAAATAGTTGTTCTTTCAATTTCTTTTGAAAGAAAAAGGAAAACAATTTTTTCTGATATTTAATTTTGAATACTTAAAATTTATCATGTCAGGTTGAGATGGATCCACAAATTAAATTGAATTCTTTAAATATAATTCTGTGAGGTTAGATAATTTACGCAATTTGGAGTACCCCTATTGTAGGCGATCGCGAAGTTATGTTCTAAGTTTTGTTATAATAAAATCTTGTTCTTTTGGTTCAACAACGTAAGTGAATACCCCTATTTAAATATTTAGAACAACTTTGTGTTAAATTTCATAAACAAAAGCTCACATTCATTCACGTAACTCCAACATGCAATTCCAACTTGCTACAAGATAAAGATAAACATGCCACAAATAATGAGAGGCAAGTAAGTGAAATGAAAATTTAATAATAAAAAGAAAATGGGAAAAAAACTAGATGCCACACTAACAAGTGAATGAATGAATGAACGAATGAATAAATGAAAAAAAAACTGACCAACACATTTTTAATTTCTTTCGTTGTAAAGTTGTAAACTTGATGTTCATTTAAAATAAAACAAAATGAAGGTCTAGAGTAAAATTTTGTTAAATGCCGTAATTTTGGTTAACGGGCCAAGTTAACACGAAAGTGAATTTTCTTTTAAATCCAGAAATATTAAAATACACAAACACACATACACACACATATCTACGATTAAGATATGATGTTTTGATATGAAGTGAAATATTTATAGGCAAAAACACAAGAAAGCTTTGAATAATGTAAATTTGGTGTTAAAGCTAAGGCTTTTGGTAATAAGCTTAAGCCAAAAACACAATAACGCAAAAACACATAAAAAATAACATAAAAAACTGTTTTGTTTGTTTGTAGATTGTTTTTGCTGCTTTTTATACAGAGTCAAGAAGGCTTTTCGCTGTGTCTTAACGATCACAAAAGTTTTTTACGCTCATGAGAGCGGACGTGTAAACGCGGCTAAAACCCCAAAAATCAAAACAAATTTTCTTCTATTTCTATTTTTCAATCTCTTATGTTTTTCTTCTACTCAAAACTTACAAAATTTGAAATACTAAAGTAACAAAAAAAATTAAAAAAAAAAACAACAAAATTAAAATTTGGCAATACAAAATTTACAAAAAAAGTTGTTTGGTGTTTAAATTAAAATAAAAAAAATAACATAAAAAACCTAAACTAAAAATTCTAAAAAAACTAACAAAAATATTTAAAAAAATTTAAATTTTTGATTGAAAAAAATATTTTTTTAATCTCAGTGTTTTTTTAATAAAATTTCTTTAAAAAAAGTTAAATAAAAATTATAACAAAAAAATGGTGGAAGAAAATAATAATGTTAATACCACAAATGGCCATTTACCAAATTCAAAGGTGCCATCAACATCTACAGCCGACACAGCTGAGTCAACTTTGGTAACAAAGTTTATGACTTGGATTGATCCATTTGTTGATTTCTCGTGGTTCATCATTTGCTCTATTGGTTTCATATTGAAGGTGGGTTTTCATTATAACAAAAAAATAAAAATAAACAAAATTAAAAATGTTTATAGTTTTATTATTAACTCTTTAAACAAGAGTTAATATTTTACGAAAGTGAATTTTTTTAAAAAGAGTATCATCTCTCTTTTATTTTTTGTTGTATATTTGACAGTTTTCGGTTTTTATTGAAAAATATGTGCGGTTTTATATTTTTTTTTTTTTGTAATAAAGACGTTTAAGCCAAAGATATCACTTTTGATAAATTATTATAAAATAACCAATTAAGGTCATTATAAAAGTTAACAAGAAAAACTTACAGATTTTATATATTAACAATTTTGTTATAAATTAAAAAAGCATTTAATTTTGAGTGGCTAATAAAAGTGTTATTATGAAACTGAAATTATTTTCAATAAATTGTCATGTACTTCTTTGAGCATTGCTGGCCTCTTTTAACCAAAATAAATAGGAGAGGTCGAATTGGGAGTATTTTGAATAATGTAATGCTTTATATTGTGCAATACGAAAAATTCCATAATATATTTTATTGCTCTCTTTACACATATATTTTAATGAGGAATTAGGAAGTATCGATTAAATCGGACCTTTGTAAATTGGGATAATTTTATTTGCCTTGAGTTAAAGGCACATAAGTTGTTCTATATGACATGTTAAAATTTAGGCATTCATTCATTCACGTTTAAAATGACAACATTTTTCCATCCGTCTAGAAGACTGCAGTTTATTTACAGTGTATTATTACAGATCTTTATGCCACTTTATTGCTTCGTCTGTAGACCAGTTCATAATCTAGTTTTTAAACCAGTATAAAGCCTCGTCTAGTTTTAAGCCCCTTCTACACAATAGTTCTTAGTACCGTCTATAATCCATGTTATAGACTCATCTATATCAAATTATAAACCCACTTGTAAGCCATTTCATACCCTCAATTTTAAATCCATTCATACACTAAATAATGGATTCTTTTATAAATCGACTTATATTCATGTCTAACATCTAACCTAGAACTAAATTAAAACTGATCAAGATTCCGAAATAGAATCAAAACTATAAATTGAACTAAAATCCGAATTTTAAATTGAACAAGAATCTAACGAACCTGAATTAGAATTTGAACTAGAATCTGAAATAAAATCTTAACAAAAATCTTTACTATAATCTGAAGTAGATTCTGAACTAGAACCTGAACAAGAAACAGATTTAGAAACTGAATAAAAATCCGAGCTAGAATCTGAAGTGTAATCTGAGCTGGAATCTGAACTTAAATCTAAATCAAAATCTAAACTAGAATATGAATTTTTATCTAAACTAGAATCAGAACAACGATCTGAACTAGAATTAGAACTAAAATCAGAATAAAAATCCAAACTAGAATCTAAAATAGAGTCTCGACTGGAAACTGATATTGAATCTCAACCCGAATCTCAACCCGAATCTCAACCCGAATCTCAACTAGAATATAAATTAGAATCTGAACTGGAATATGAATCATGAATTAGAACTGAACTAGTAAGTTGTAGTAAGTTCTAGAACTAAATTAAAACTAAACTAGAACTGAACTAAAACTGACCATGAACTGAAGTAGAACTGAACTAAAATCTCATCTAAGACAGAACTAGAAGGGAACTAGTTCTAGACTAAAATCTGAACTGGAATCAGAACTAGAAATAAACTGGAGCACAACTAGAACTCTTTTAATAAAATTGAAATGTAATCTTTATAAAATGTAAATTACAGAAAGCTATCAAGGATAATTAAAGTTTAATTTAAGCATAAAAGTGTGATTTAAAATCATGTTTTGCATACATGATCAAACTTAATATATATATTAAATTAATGTTCTTTAATGGAGATCACACACGGAAGTTAATGTTTATCTTGTTACGTGACTAACTGTTATTCATTTAAATTTATTTTAAAGCTTTTCTCTTAAGCCTGGAATTAAAATTCAGTTTATATTTATTATAGAAATTAGTATTTAAAACATATAAATACAATTTTGTTGTCCCAGAATTATCACTGAATTAATAATAAATAAAAGTAATTAATTATATTATTATTTATTTATTTATTTATTTATTTATTTATTATTTTATAAAAAAATGAAATTTACATAAAAAGTATCTGCTAATTGGCATAAATTATAAGAAAAGGACTTGTTCCTTAATTGCGGTTTATTTATTTAAACATAAAAATTTAAACTGATTCGCCCGTAAACATTTGTGTGCTTTTGCGATTTACTGAGAGAAAAACAAAAGATTTAAGCGACATACTTGTTTTGATATATTTATGATGCTAAATAAAATTCTACTACAATTTTGAAATTCATTCATTTTCAAAAATTTATTAAAACAACAAAAAAATGTGTTAAAAATTAACAAAACATTAATAAAATATTTAGTTTTTGTTTTCTTTTCGAAAACTATTTATTTATTATTGTTTTTATTATTTTGTTTTCGGAAGAAGAAATAAAAATAATAATTCTGGTTATTTTTTTTTAAGAATTTAGTTTTTATTACAGTTTTTGTTATTTTTTAAGATATTTTTAAACTATATATTTTTAACGGAACTATTTTTTTAAAATTAATTAATTATAAAAAAAATTTGCTTCCTGCCTTTTTGTATGTCTTTTTTTAATTTTCTTAAATTTATGATAATTTATTTATTCTTAATAATTAAAAGTTCGAGTCAATGAAATTTTGACTTTGAAAATAATTTGAATTCAAATTTTAGTGAAAAAAAATGATGCAATATAATTTGTTAATTTTAAAATTCTTTTCAAAATATCGAGCTAAATATAGTTCTTTTTGTAATAACAAGAACAATTCAAACAACCGGTTAAAAATATAATGTCGTTAATTATTTGCCATAAACCTTTATAATTTATTATTTTTGACTTTCAAATATCTTCTTTTGTTAATGTGCCAAAACAAAAGACTTAAGTAACAAACTCGTAATTATAACATTTTTATGTAAATGAGAAGAATTTTATTATTTCTTTCTTGACTTTAAAAAATTCCATTTACAATAAATTTATAAATAAATATTAATAAAATTGATTTTTTATTTCATTTTTTATAAAAGTGTGAATTTGTTTTTGCGCCTTATTAGCCTGTACTTAAAATTTAAAGCTGCGATATTTGAAATGGATCCAAAAAAATTTTTAATAAATGCAAAAAAGACAGAAAATATAAAAATTATTTGTTCTTTACTTTTCTTTAATATTTTACAAAAATGTTAATTTCATATGTGCAAAATATCTCTTATAGTTTAAAAAATATTTAGATAAAAAACTATTTGGCCAGGCTGTTTAGATGCCAAAATCACTTTGTCATCCCAAAATCATTTCAATATATGATTAATTAGCATCTTTAAATTATAATTAATTTTTTTTATAAATTTATTAATATTAAATTTGTAACCAAAATATGAATACTTTATCTCACTTTAAATTTTGTCCCCAAATTTGTGTCTTATAATTAAAATCTTATTTTTTTATAAATAACCCACTTTTCATTCACACACAAAAAGTCATAATTTAATTCACAATAAGGTCATGGCTTTATAAAATGACAAATTTCGCTAAATAATTTATTTAAATGTTAAAGAAATTTATATAAAGTTACATTAACGAAAATTTCTATAATTTAAAGTAGTTTATGTGGTTTTATTATTTTTAATAAAGAAAAAACTAAAATAATTTAAATTATTTTAAAATTAAAAAATAAACAAAAATAATAAATTATAAAATTTTTGAATTCCTTTAGTCGAATTAAAAAAAAGCACCGTTAATCTTATGAATTTATTATAACTCTAGACATCTGCTGCATGTTATCGTTTTTAAGTTTTTGTCATTTATGTTTTTTTATACTACAAAAAGAAGTTAAAATTAAATGGTTTGTTATAATCGACGTTATAACAACCTACACTATAACGCAGTAATAAGAAATTATGGACTGAATCTTGTAGGGTTAGATGTTATGATATTCGCTTGCAAAATAAACTCAAATAAATTCAAGTATATCCCACAAAGTGACATTTACTAAGAATTTAATCATTTAAAAATTAATACGGAAATGATCAGTTAATGAGAAAGAGAGAATAAAAACTTAGCAAAATTTGCTACCACTACGCCACACATAGAGGTCGTTGTTTTAAATTCGAAAATGCATTATCCTGGACTTAAAAGTAGTATATCAATCATCTAATTAAAAATGCAAAAAAATAAATATTATTTCAAATATGTTCACATCACTCATATTCATATGATATTTATATCATTTGAGGTAATTTTTGGAACTGGAGTGTTCTATTGGGAATATAGAAACATACATACGGATCCATTGGAAATTCGGTACAGCAAGCTTTGTTGTGGTCTTTTATTTTTTTTCGAAATCATAGGAAAATATATAAGACATATTTATTCAAAAATTAATACACACATATACGTGATTTATACCTTCTGAGGTGATTAACGGAAGTGGTGGTTACAAAACTTGTAGATCGATCTTTTTCTTTGGTGATTTTGATGATCATTTCTGGCTATATAAATCCTAAATATAGGAAATATTCTCATTTATTTATTTATTTTTTTAAATAATGCACTTCAAAGTGATTTCCGTATGTGGATCTGTATGGGAACTACGATTATTTGTGGACCGATTTTCAATTTATGTGGATTTGAACTTATACCAAATTTATTTTCCACATATTAAATTAAAATGTCTTTATATTTGTACGTTTTATCATCTTAAATCCCTATTCTCGAAAGTCATTTGTTTGAGAGTTACCTGTGGTAATGGAACACTTTAAGTGGTCGATATATCAAAATGGTTAACCTCTACATTATTTACAACGTTATAGACAGCTACATGGATGGAGGGATGGTCGGAATCCATAAAATTGTCGAACATTATAAAATTGACTTAAGTGATTCTGAGTTGATCGACAGCTAGACGGTCGAAAAGAGAGACGAACATCCTAAAATTGAGAAAGTGATTATAAGATCATTAGCAAGCGGACAGACAAAATAAGATTAGAAAGACAGAGGCTAAAATTGACTCTGAATTGATCGACAGCTAGACGGGTGGACAGAAAACCGAACGTCTTAAAATTGACTCAGAAAGTGATTAGAAGATCATTGACAAGTGATTCTTTCTTAATCAGCATATTTTAAAATGGAGAAAGCACTACCTCTTCTCAGTGCGCTACAAGCAGGTATTTGCTATATCGTTTCTAGAGTAACTCCCAGAAGAAATAAGAAATGGTTCCTTAAAGTTTTATTATTTTTTTTTTTGTACATCATCAGCCTGTTACAAACTGCAGTTACCGTTACAAAAAAGTCCAAAAAATATCGGCTGAGAGTTTTTTTTTTAAATTTAAACCAAACGGTTCTTTGGCAAATTAATACAGTCCGATATTTTTACCTTTAAATCTTAAAAAGAATAATTCCAATTCAGTTCTGATTGTTCTGTCACTTTTTATCATACTTGACTCAAGAATTGAATATATAAATTAAAAGGGTGGCAAGGGATATGCTTTGCTTTATACATTTTTTAAATCTTATAAGATGGGGACTGTAGAGGACCTCATTGGGATTTGTAAATATATATCGAAAATAAATAAAAATATTTTTCATTGTGTTCTTCCTTTAAACCACAGATAACATTTTGAATGGAAAAATTGAAGACTTGGAACAGGGGGAAATCTAACAGTCATAGCGTCCCTACCTTATTCAAATATGATTATAGCAGTTTTTAATAAAATTAAATTTCTATAAATAATTTATGCTGCAGGGTATTTAAAATTCGTCGCAATCTTTACCTTTTTCCGTTCATCTGCTTTTAAATTATGCGTTTTTTTATGAACTTTAGCAAGACATTTAACGTAAATAATTTAAAATTCATTTTGGCTTTCGTGAGTGGTTTCCACTAAAAAATACATAAAAAGAAACATATTTGTAACGCCTTAAAGTGTTGATGCTGACTAGCATTATTAACTCTTTTTTCTTTTTGACTGGTTTCATTTGAGTCTTTTTTATTTTCTAAAAAATGCTAAAAATGATTTAAAAGATTTTGTTAACAATTTATAAAGTTTTTTTAGTCTTAAAAGTGAAATATATTTTTTTATGTTTTTATTTATATTTATATTTAATTATCTAAATTATAGTGTTATTTTACATAATAATTTAATTTAATTTTTTGTGAAAAACAAACTGCCAAAAATGTACTTATTTTTCATTTTTTGTTATGCTCCAATAGCAGCACAATATACTGCTACTGTAGCACAACTCAGCCTTAGCCCCAGTACAATCACTACTGACCTTCCCTAACCTGTTGTTGAATATCACAGGTTTAAAGTTTCTTATTTCAGTTTCTTCTTCTGTGGCATTTAGATCTTCTTTTAGTGTTATTTTTCTGTTTTTATGTTTCTTTATTACTTTTAAATTGTTTTTATTTTTGTTTTTTTCTGATTTCTTCTTTGGTTATGGACTCTAAATATTATATTTAATGTCAGTTAACCAATATTTTTGTTAATCTGATTTTAATTTTTGTTGGGGCTCATAATTTACAATCATGAATTGTTATCCTTTATCTTATTGATTGTATAAAGTTATTTAAAAGAAATATATTTTTCTAGAGGTGTAACTTAAGGGCCTCCAGAAGAATTATTTAATAACAGAGTTTATTATATCGCAAAATTTTTATAACAAAGTTATTAATTCGTTGATATGAAGTTTATTAGGGTTTTTGAAATGTATCTTGACAGTTTTAAAGGCAAATATGTGGTAAAGTAAATTGACAGCTGATTTGTCAGACAAACAGTGAGAAAGAGATAAAAGATGTCCAGCATTCTGAATCAATTTAATGCTGTCCTGCCGTTCGTCTGTTCAGTTGATAAATTTGCTGTTACTCAGTAATACAGGTCTATAAACAGATCCCCACATTTTTATATCTTTTGCTACTTCTAATCTATTGAAAATATTTTCGAATTGTCCAAGTGGAGTTTAGTGGTTCCGAACTTAGACTAAGAACTGCAACTAACTAATAATATATGTCACATATTTTACATGACAGTTGGTTGTAAAATATTCAGTAGTTCCCAAATTACAGTATTATTTTACAGTATTATTGACAACTTCAATTGCTCCAAACTAATTGGAAAATATTTAAAAAATGTCTGAGTGAAATTTGATAAAAAAATATTCAGTAGTTTCAACTTCGTAGAATTATAACCAAAATGTTGCAGTTTTAATTATTTATTAGCATTATTTAAAAAAAAACATATTTTAAATGTAAATTACATTATTTCCATTTTATTGAAATTATGCAATCAAAAACAACTTAATTACAATTTCATTATTCCAATAGTCTACGTCTTATATTACAGAAGCTATAAATTACCCTCAATTCTAAAGCAAATAAAAATGCCATAAAATATTATTATAATTTTTAAAAATCAAACTTGTTTCATAAAAACTATATTTAAAAAACAACAACAATTTTATAATTAAATATTATGTTATTTTTGCAAATAAAATTCATAAATAAATTAATTAACTGACATTAATTAAACATACATGAGTGTTATTCTATTCTTAATGTACAATTTAACTTCCATCAATGATATTTTAACACTTTTTATACCCTACACCTTCTTAAATGAGTATTATGCGTTTGTGGAAAAATTTGCACAAAATTGTACTACAACGACTTGGGTTCACTTTCTGAGTCGATTTAACGATGTCCGTCTGCTGGCAGTGAACAAAATGTTTTAAAGATATCTTAACTAAATTTGGCATGTTTCATAATGTTGGCCCTAATACGATGCCTATGGTGGATTCATTATTTCATCTTATCCCCATACAACTGATCCTCCCGGAAAAAGTGTTAAATTTATTTAATAAAATTTAAAACGATGTTCCAATTATATGAGGATCGGTCCATTATTTATAATAGGTCCCATACAACCCCCTTCCAAATATCACTATGAAGAGCTTAAATCTTACATATACGTTGGTATTATAAAAAAATAAGCAAAAATGTGTGAAATTTTACGAGGGTTGGATCATAATTTCTTCTAGCCCCATATAACGCCCACAGAAATAAATATAAGAACGCAAAAATCACTCATGAATATTACTATCAGTTTAATAAACCGTACTTTTAAACAAAAATTAAAAAATACCTTTATACGAGGGTAGTGCATTGATTTTTGATAGCTACCACTTATAACTAACTATATGGTGTGGGGTATTAAATGGTCGGTCTTGACCGTCTACAACTTTTTATTTGTTTATTGTTCATTTAGTTCTTTTGGTTTTTTTTATTGTTTTAAAATTAAAGTTTTTTTTTTGGGAAACATCTTGAAAAAAAAACGACAATTGGTTCTTATTTTTGTTTATAACTACTAGTGTTTATGTTTTTTGTATTGTGTATTTGTTTTTTTATGTGGCTCACGTCAATAGTACTTGTTTCTTAAGTCTTTTGTTTTGGTGTTGTGTGGTTACCATTAAATAATTTAACAAACAATAGCAATTATTTTTATTTAATGAGGGCCATTAATTTTTTTCTTAGACACAAATAATAAAATTAATCTTAAACAACGTATCAAGTAAAAATTTATATTTATTTAAAACCAAATGATACTTGTTACCTTGTTAAATTTATTTAAAAATATTGATAAATTATGATGAATTAAATGAAAAATAATATTTGTTAATACATGTAAGCTAGCTTGTATCCGGAACGCTTTGCTGCTTAAAATTCTCCTCAGTTCTAGATCTCGAAGGAAATAACATAAATAACGACAGGGCTACATCTTCCTTTGATCCTATTCTTTTTACATTTAATCCAGTAAAACTGTTCCTGTTGTATTACCCTAACTTCAATAGTTCTTTAGATTTCCGATAAATAATATCTGATTTTTACGGATGCTACCTCTCCCCCTGATTCTAACCGTCTATATTATGTTTAGTAGAACAGTTCTTGGAGCAAGTAATTGGGACCAAATTTGAAAATTCTCTCAGATATTTGTTAATCAATATCTGCTTTGCATGGGGGTACCCTTCCCCTGGTCCTATCCTTCCTACATTTTGTCAAGTAAAATAATGCATTGATAAAGTAATTCTGACCTAATTGGAAAATTCTTGCTTTTATTGCGGATAACAGGATTTTATCCATCCTACGTTTTGCCCCTGATTCTATTCGTCAAAAATTTTGTTCAATTAAACAGTTCCTTGCAGATGTAATTAGTACCAAATTTGAAAACACTCGCTATTATAGTTATTTCGATATTCGATAATCAAAATTTTGATTTGTATTTGATTTTAAACCAATGTAACTTTCTTACAAAAGTTTAAAAACATTGTTGCAGCCCTTTAATTTATTGTCTATTTTATTCATTTCGAATTTATTCCTTTTTTTTTAAATCATTTAATAAAATTTTATTAATAAATTATTTCATTATCAAGTTTGTAATAATTTCCCCCTTTTTCAGTTATCTTAAATCGTATTTGTAAATTTCATTAAAATTATCATACACAATCTAAAATTTTTGTAATTTCCATTTTTTAATGAAATTCCAATACCAGTTTTTGTTTAAACTCTTAACGGTTTTAAAATTTTATAATAATGATGTCAATTAATTCATTTTATCTGATAAGTGATTTAATTATTATTTACTTAATTAATTATTACTTACTATATAAATTAGCAATTTTTTTGCAATTAATGAAATTTATTTCGCAGAACTATTTTTTATTGATTGTAAGTACAAAAGTTGAAAATCAATAATTTATTTTAGTATTATGTAATATTTAAATCGGAATAATATTATTTATTCTTAATAAGTTAATAAAAATTTTAGGCTTCGACTTTTTACACTCTTTTAAATCTTGTACCTTTAAGTAACTTTAGTAGTTCTATAAAGAGATATAATATCAATATATAGAACGTTTTTTTTTTTCAAGAAAATATCATACAAGCAGACCAGACAAACTTCGTTTTGTCAAAACAATTAAAGACATTGCATTGATTTGTGTGGAGTCCTGGTCTTATCCATTCTACGTTTTGTCTGGTAAAACCGAGATTTAATAAAGTGATAAGAATCAAATTTGAGAACTTTCGCTGTTATAGTTCCTTATATATTCGATAATTAATATTTGCTTTGTATGGGCGATACCCCTCCCTCTGTTCTTATGGATGAGAAATTCGCAGGCTTTTCTTTTTAACACTTCAACTTCGAACTTTTATTTTTTGTGTTTCAGAACTGTTGGTCCTCTTGGATCATACACAGACATATCATCCTTAGCAGGAATGAGAACACATTTACACTGCACTGCAAAACGTTATTAAACAGTATCGGGAGAATTTTTTCTAATTCAGGTAGAAGAAATTGTCAACATGATGTTTCTGAGGCCAAAAAAAAAATAGAAAGCATTTTCAATAAAGCTCTCAACACCGTTGCCGGTTGGAAAGCAGACCGATTAGCTCAGTGCTCGGACCATTTGCTTGAAAATGTTGAGGACAACACAGGCTTAAAAGCATACAAGGCTCAAAAGGTTCCTGACAGGAACGTAGATACAGGTTTAGGAACAAAAATAGAGCACGGAAATTGAAGTCAATTTCTTTTAAGTATATTAAAAATGGATGACGAAACTTTTGTTCTGACAGATTTTTCACACCTTTTTATGTTAAATGTTATGTTGCTGAAGACCGAAGGAAATTTTTGGTATGACAGGCAATATGCAGAAGACAATCATTTGCTACGACGGGATCTATTTATACCGAAATTTACATCACAAACCATTTACAAAAAATGCTGTTTTCATTCATAAGAATTAATAATGTGTCAACTTATTTTTGACCTGACTTGGCATCCTGTCACTATCGTAAATAGATCCTTGTGTGGTAAAAGAACAATAATGTGGTATTTGTGACAAGAGAGGCAAATTCTTCAAACTTCCCAGAGATAAAACCAGTGTGAGAGGTATTGAGTCCTTGTTAAAAGAGAGTATAAAGGCAAAAGTGCACTTGATAACACTTGTGATTAATATTATTGTTCAATTGATCGAAGAATGTGGAACTAACTTTGTCTTATAATACAGTTTCAATTTTGCTCCAACAGATAGATAAATGTTAAATCTCTGTGAATCAGTTTTAATATAACATTTAGTATACTAATCGACACAGAGTTATTTTATTAGACGATTTTACGATGTTTTTCCTGTCCCTCGGTCTACTGTCTTGCCAGTTTTTACACTTTGCAGACTGTCCATATACTTTACATGTGAACACACTACAGAACAAAATTTTAAGGATTTCTTCATGAAAATTGGGTGTATATAATCATTTGTTCCTTAGGCGAAGTCTATTTTCTACAAAATTTCACAAATGATCATAGTTTTCAATCACAATTCCGAAGTTCAAACCATGGAATAAAGTGATAAATAAAGCGGGAAGGTCACCTATCCATGCCCCCATTAAAGAGTTCATTATTCTGTGCATATTATTCAATAGTGGTCCTTATGCAACTGTAACTATTTTATTTTAAATTAGATTAATAAACAAAGTAGTGGGAGATTGGGAAAGCGGATGGTTAAATAAATAGATGAAGTCAAAGGATTTTTATTATTTTTTTTTAATTATTACATAAGTAATCAAGTTCAAAAGTTAGTGATTAAACTTTTACCTAATAAAAAATCCATTTTAAAATCTAGTTCCATTTATTCTCTAAAATCTTAAATTATCGCTAATCATAAGTTTTATAAACCTTCAAATTATCTCACCATTAAAACTGGAGTTTAAACAATTAACCTTTAAATAAAAAAAATATTTCCCAGGAGAATACTTTTATTAAACACTATAAGAGCAAAATTCATAAAATAAGCAATTTATATGCAAAATCTGTAAAGTCATATAGTTTTGCATAAAAAACTACTAGAAACCAAAAACTGAAGAAAACAACAACAATAACACTGATATTATTCAACACCAAACAAAATGCATTTTAATGAATGTAAGCAATTTGTTTCCTTCAAACAAAAACAAAAAAACTTACAATCATACAAATAAAAACATAATAATAAGCAAAATATATAATAAAGGTATAAATTACATTTAAAATGCATTTATAAATAACTGATATCTAGCAATTTGAGTAAATTTTTTGATTAACAACTTTAGCAATTATATGCACTTTAAAAAAAAAATAGCTGACATTGCAAAAAAATAATATAAATGAATGAATGAAATTGTAAGGGATTTTTTGTTAAAGTACCAACACTTGTCGTTTATAGTATTTTGTCCAAACGTGCCCAGTATTGTTTTAATTATAGTGATTGATATTTACTACGTTTTCATTTTTTGTAATTTTTATTTAGTTATTAATGACACTGAATAATTCATGTTTACCATTTAAGTGCATTTTTATTATTTATTGTAAATTATATATTTGCTTTAATATTTATTGATCATATTGACATCATTATTAACATTAATTTAATTAATTTATTGAGATATTTTAATATGATTTTAAAAAATTTAGTAATTTCTTATTTACAATTAATTGATTTTGCTTTGTAAGGTTTGTGTCTTTTGTTTTTTAAACCTGGTGCTGTTTTCAGCTCTTTTTCATACTCTTCATAAGATCGGATCTTTTAAAGAGTTTAATATTAATTAAAAAAAGTTTTCTTTTTTTAACGCTCTTTGAAAAAAGTTTAATTCTAACAAATAATAAAAACAAAACATAAAAGAGTGAAAACCAAAAAGAGTGTAAAAATGAATAATTCTCACAAATTGTCTTGAAGTTGTGCGTAACAATTAAAATTGTTTTTATTAAGCTAAAAAGGGATATTTGTGTGTTTTGAATCTTTGTATGACGGGTGTAAAAACGTACTCATATATTAAGATATGTTTACTCTTGTTGTATGGATTTTTGTTGTTTTATATTTTAAAATGCAAAAACAAAATCCTTTATTTTTAGTATAAAATAAAAACAATAAGTTTTTTTTTGCGTCAAGCAATTTGTTTGAAAAACAAAAGTAAAGCAAGTAAATAGAGATAAACATTTTAATTGGAAAAGAGTTTAATTTTTTTAATCTTCGCAAATGAAGATTAAAAATTTTTGTTGTTTTATATTAAAAAATGCAAAAACAAAATCCTTTATTTTTAATATAAAATAACAAAAATAAATTTTATTGCTTCAATCAATTTGTTTGAAAAGCAAGAGTAAAACAAGTAAATAGAGATAAAAATTTTAATCGAAAAATGAGTTTTATTTTTTAAATCTTCACAAATGAAGATTAAAAATTAAGATCATTTAAAAATAAAGATTTTGTTCCGAGTTTTTCCATACCATGTTTATAACACAACATTTTTATTATTGACGCGAGCAAGTTTTCTGCGAAAACTATTTTAGATCAAAAGGGCAGGTAATTGCTAATAGTATTTTAATTGCTACAAGTAAATATTTAATTAGTTTAGTTTTCTTAACTATTTGGGGATTTTTTAAAAGGGACCATTTTTAACAAAATTTCTTAATTTGTTATAGTTTTTTTTATAAATATTTGTGTATTCTAAATAACGTTACAAATATAATTTAACAAAATTATAATAAAATTGTTTTGTTTGTTTACTTTCAGGTATGTCTTAACTTTAACAACTCTTTTGTAATTAATGACCGTAAGTTTTTTTTAACTTTATTATTGCAATAATATTAAAAGAGTGAGAGTACTAAATTTAAGGTCCAATATTTTATAATTTAGTAATTGCCATTTGACGCTTTTTAAATGAAGTAAGTAAATATTTAAAACCTGATTAAAATTTAATCAAATAATATTTACTTTTCTTTAAATAGGGAAATTAAAAAATCCATTTTTTATTATTCCCTAAAAATTCCGGACATTTTTGAGCATTGAGCATTGAGAGCATAAATATTGGTTCCTCCTTCACAAGAATTTTTTTGACTGAATTTTATTGTTCGCTATCAATTGTTGTGATTGTGAGCGGGCAGTCGGGCTTTGACAAATCGACTCATCTTTTAACTTGATGCTTGAATATATATACATTTTAAATATAATCGCTTTATAAATTTCTTTTTTTTCAATTCATAAATGATTTTTCGGTAAAAAACTAACATCCTAATGAGCCCGGACCGAACGTATACGGTGCCCTCTAGATAGATATATACTCCTCCATATAAACTCAAAAACACCTCAGCTTTATATCCATGTTACATTTCATTAAGTGAATCTAATATTTCCAAAGTTGCAGGTTTATTTCCAAACAATAACTGTATAATGATAGAAGTGCAAATAACTCAATATTAAACAAAAGACTTAAGAAACATGCATTGTTTATATGAAAAGCTGAACTTAAATTTAATATGTTTTGTTTTTTGTTTCCTTTATTGATTTTTATTTTTAAAGATAATAATCTATTTTTTTGTTTTCACTCACAAAATAAGATGAATTAATAAGGAAGTAAATTAAGTTTTGTCCCTGTTAAATATTCTATTAAAAATGTTTGCATATTTCAAAATTTATCTTTTTCAAATAAATGAGATTTCAAAAAAAAAAAAACATGTTCTTGAAAATGTTTATCAACAAATAAAATCAATAAAAAAACCAATATGACATAAGGTTTCAGATAAAAAATAAATGAATCACCTATTAAATTACCGCAAAGTGACTATTAAAATCAATATATGAAGTGATAGTTTTAATACTAGAAAAAATATTTTTATTCCTAAAACCACAAACTACTTGTGATAAATTTATTAACACTTTTATATTAGAAAAACAAAACTGAAATGTCATGCTAAGTCATAATTCCCACCATTAGGAGATGAATTTTTTCGAATTGAATTTTAAATTAAAACTTAAAAATGTTTGTCATTATAATAACAAATGGCGTTAAAAATATCATAAACAACAACAACAACAATAACAAATAGTTTTGTTATAAATTTGACAAATAAACTATAAAATTTGAATTAAAATCTGAATAAACAAATAAATATGAAACAAGTAGGAATGCTATTGTCAGTCAAGCCCGACTATGTACACTGCAATGTTGCACAGTGTTTCAAATGAAAAGTGAAAAATGTAACTTTCGATGAATTTCAATGAAATAGTAGTGAAAGTAGAAGAGTATGCAAATTAAAGTTTTGAGTTTGAACTTTGTGGATTTAAAGGGGCGTCGGTCCACAAGGTCTCAAAATTGGTCATCTCGGGTTATTAAAATATTTAAAATGATCCATATTCCTTATATGAATCGGGATTCTGCAAGTGAAAACCTACAAAAACCTCATCAAAGGTAAATTTACTAATAGCGTTGCCTGATAAAGTATTAATTAGCTTATACCATTCGTTTTCATTAATTATCTTATAGCATTTTTCGCATTGCCATGAAAATTTGGAATAGATTTTTTATTTTGCAAAATTTTCAATTTTGATCTTTAAATAATTTTATTTAGACAAACTTTCTCAATAACATTATTGATTGAAACTATTAATATTATTATATTTTTCTTAAAATAAATCCCGCAATTCTCAAAAAAGTTTGAAAAATGGGTTTTTCACTTTTTTGCTATATCTCTTTAACCAAAATCGGGGAACAACAATTTCTAGTACTAGAAATTTTAGAACATAATAATAAAAGCCTTTTGAAAATCCTGATTTGCGTTTTGAGAAATTAAGCCAGAAATTTAAGTGTTGAGAAAAAAATAAATTGAATTTGAGAAACTCTGGTTCGCTAAAAATTTAAGTTTTGAAACTTTTTTACAACATAGAAAAGCTTATATGGCAGCCTTTCAGAAAAATATAAATTCGTTATAGGTTACTTAAAAAAATTTATAACTCCAAAAGAGTGTAACTAATTATTTTGCAAAAAATCAACGAAAAATCTAAGCGTTTTGAAAATTTATCAAATTTAAAGTCTTATAAATTTTTATTTCATGAAGATATTCTCCAGATTTTTTTCTTTGCAAAATTTTGTAATTAATTCTTAATAAAATAAAAAAATATTTGACAAAAATCAGATAAAATTTGGACCAGTCATTGCATAAAAAATTCATCAAGGTCGTTCAAAAAGTAAAATTTAAAAATTTTGAAACTAAATAAAGAAGCAACGAAACCACTTATCTTAACTAACTATTATTACAATATCAACGTATATATGAGATTTATGTCCTTCAAAGCGATATTTGAAATGTGACTTGTATGAGACTCATGAGAAGCAATTGACGGAACTCGGATAATTTGGTATATGTGTTTAGTATATCATAAGAGTTATTTCTGTCAAATTTCATTAAAATCACTTTATATAAAGGACTTTTTTTGTATAGGAGATACTTGAAATATTGGACCAAATATGACTAATTCTAGTAGACTTCGTCCCTGAGCAAAAATATTGATATTTACTGATTAAAAACATTAACTAAATATAGAGCATAGCATATTTCAACAATCCGGACCTACATCGTAGAAGTGATTCACAAAGTAATTCTAAGTCGAACGATTTACTTAAAGATGGTGTAACACCATTTTTTCTGCATCTGTCAAACATCTGCACAAATACAACCACCTACGGTGGTGTAGGGTATAAAAAGGGTTTATTTGACAAACAATGAATAAAATAAAGACAACAAACATTAACAAAATTTGTAAACTGTTTAAACAACTAAATGACAAAAACCAAAAAAGCAAATAAATATAAAAACTTATTAACAAATAACCGCGGGCCATATATAAACAGAAGTAGGTTTTATATCTTTATTTCAAAAATTGACAAGTTGGTGTGAATTTTTTGAGAAAAATTAGTAAGAATTACATTTGCAATATTTGGATTATTTATATGAAACTAGAAATTTCGCAAATCACGACGTTTATAAAAAAATGCAACGGCTTTGTTGCCAAATCTCCCTGACCCTGTTCGTTCTAAAATTTTCCCAATATCCGTTTTATAGGAATGTGACAAAAAGTGGAATCTCTATGTGGAAAGAGTGAAAGATTTTTCAATTATTGTTTATTGAAATTATTGTGGCCTTTGATCATAAACGTATTTGAAAACTGTTTCCTTTATCAGGATATATATATATATATATATATATATATATATATATATATATATATATATATATATATATATATATATATATATATATATATATATATATATCAATATATATATATATATATAAATATAAATATATATATATATATATATATATATATATATATATATATATATATATATATATATATATATATATATATATATATATATATATATATATATATATATATATATATACATATATATAAAATGACTTAAACAACAAACCATTTGCTAAATTTTTCCAAAAGTGTAAATAAATCATTACTAAACAAAAGACTTAAGAAACGAACAGCTTGTCTTTGTTGTTTGTATTAAAGTTGTATTAAAAGTTGAACTTAAGTTGAAAATATTTTGTTTCTATTTATACTTCTTCTATTATAAAGAATTTTTGTTGAGACAATCTGTAATGATATTTTAATAAGATTTATGTCATTAATCATAGAAATCATTATTAAACAAAAATGATGTATGGATTTCAGTACAAAACTTGTTAACTAAAGAAAACGGATTTAGTGTTTATACTACACTGTTACTAAATTATAACTTAACTCACATCCCTAATACAGTTTCTGTTAAGAAACTGAGTTGAAAAATATCTTAACATATATAAAAGACAATAATTTTTAAATCACTCATTTCAGACTTTTAACTAATTTATTTTAAATGTTATAAAAATAGAGAAAATTATTTTAAGTTCTATTTGTTATTTTGGAACTCGTGGAGTTTTATATACTCCTTTCAAACGTTTAAGCCACTTTTTGGAAACCTATGATTGGTACGTTTCCAAAACATCTAAATGTCTTAGGAAATTTTGAATACAGTGATTCCAAAACATTTTTTGGAAATAGTTCAGTAACTATTGAACGGATAGAGATATCTCAGTAAAGATTCATATGATCTGAGCTGAGGTATTTTCAAATTGATAAGGAGGAGTATAACAACCTATCTGGTCAGAGGAGTAGTCGGTGATACTCCAAAGTTGACCAAAAATGTTTAACAGACAAAAGACATCGAAAGAAATTTCTAACCCATTTTTACATTTGCCTTTTTTTAGTTTATCTTTGTTTAAAGTTAAGGAATAACTGACTGAATTCTAAATAAAATATTAATAAAGATATCTGTCTGAAAAAAATATAGATTCATTTAAACTGGATGGGGATATTGATCTGAATCTTTCTATTTGATAAATTATTTAGATTTCTAACTATTAAATTTTTGAAGGTTGAAATTTCAAGTGAAAAAATTCAAAGTTGTAGGAGCAAATAACTCATAAAAGCATGTTTTTAAAAGATGTCATTAATGACTACAAGGTAGTAAAATATTTGAATGTCCAGAGTATCCCACTATTAGCCCCAATAACAATTACTATTGATACCCAATAGGATCCAGGCTTCCAAAGTTATATTGTTACACCGCTCTACTATTATCGGCTGAATAGATTTTTTATTAAAAAACTTGATTCTGCTAACTGTGTAAAAAAGACAGAATGGCGGACAGACGAACATGGCAAAATCGGTTCAGACTTTGATTAAATGTTTATAGTTAACAAAAATTGTTGTGTCAACAATTAATTTTTTTCTAAGAAAACTGAATGTAGAATACATTTATAATTTTTTTAAAAGACGTAGTATTTTTTCTAAATATATAAAATTTTCCAAAATTAATCTTCCTTAACATATAATTTAAAATTCTGAAGTCTCTTATAATTAAAATGATTAATTTTGTGATCATATTTAAAAAGAGAAGAAAAACAATATATATTTTTGTATTTATTTGTTTCTTCACGCTTTTTATTATTTTATATTAATTCCGTCTTTAAGTGTGTGTACATGTGTTAAGGAGTGAAATCAAAAAATTCTTAACACACGTTTTAATTAAAATTTTTTACCCAAGTAAATTTTTTTGATCAAGTTACCTGTAGCAAAACATATCAGTTATAAAATTTAATTACAAACAAATAAATATATTATTAATCTGGCTAAATTAAGTTACCAAAAAAAGTGCGTACAACAACAAAACTCAATTTGGTTCTGCAAAAAGTTGGCCAAGCGTTCTGCCGTCAAACAGTTTTAAATCTCATTGAAGAGTCCCGCGAGAAGAAATGGTCTTTATGATATCTAAGGAAAAAATAAAAAAACAATTTCAAAAGTGTTACCTTCATATCCAATAGGAAATCAGACCGGTTAGCTCAGTGCTTGGACTATTTTTTGGTGCGAAAAGTCAAGGCTAATCCAAGTTTGAAAACATACAAGGCTCAAAAAGTTCCGGACAGGTATGGTGCTAAAAATTAAGTAGCTAAAACAATGCCGGAAAACTGAAGTCAAGTTTTCTAAACAAAATATTCTTGTTGCATTATGGATGACGTTGCACATGTTCTGGCACATTTTTTGCAACTTCCTAGTCAAACATTCTATGTTGCTGATGCTGGAGTAAATGTTGAAGAAAAGTAGGTCACAAAAGCAGTCAAAATTGTCCAAAAAGTTCTTGGTATGGCAAAAAGTATGTAGATGCGACAAAAGAAGCCAATCATTTATTATAAATACCGAAATTAACATTAAGAATTACCAATCAAAATACCACATAATGTGTCCACTTATTTTTGAAATGACTTGACATCTTATCACTATGGTAAACAATCCCTTGAATGATACAAGAACAATAATTTGATTAAAATGGTATTTGTGCCAAGAGGGGAAAATCGTGCAACCTGCCCGTAGCTTAAGCCAATGAGGAGACATTTTCAAAGAGCATTGAAGAACACAAATAAGGTGTTCAAAAGTGTGGTAGATTTTAAACGGAGATGGACAACCTGTTCGAACAAAGCAACTGAAAGCACTATAATAATGTGAATGGAAGAGTTTCTGAAAAAGGATTCGAAATTTCAATACACGTGATTAAAACTATGTAAATATATATTTTTTTGTAAATTTTATAATAATTATTAAAAAAAATTGTAAATGTTGCATTTTTTGTGGTTTTATTAACATATATGTATGTTAACAATTTTTCGATCTCACTCCTTAGCAAATTTTTATAATAAAGCTATATTTTAAATTATAATTAATATTAATTTATATATTTTGATATTTTTTGTCTCATATTTAAAACTTTGAAACCACTTTTAGGTTCACTGGTTTTATGACATAAGTTTTGTTAAAAAAATATCTGTCATAAAAAGTTAAAAAAAATACAAAAAAATAATAATTAAATAAAAAAACAATTAAAACATTTAATTGAAAGAATCTTAAATAACAAAAACAATAATTAAATAATTTTAGCTAGAATAAAGGAATTTTTTAGAAATATAATTATAAAACAAAAAAACATTTTTATTATATAATTTTTTATTATATAATAGAAAAATATAACATTTTAAATAGTTATAAATTTATAACATAATTATATTTTATAGTAATTATAAAAATGTTTGTGTGATTTAAATAAAATTATTAATTTTATCAAAAGTTTGTGTTCATACCCTATTGGATGTGGTTGGTGTTTTATGCGTTTGTGAGATGTTTGTTACCGATAAGAAAATAGTCCTGCCTTCACTTCTTAGTATAGCCTTTCACTCAGAATCACTTCTTGAGTCGATTTAACCATGTCTCTCATTTTCCTCCCGGAATGTAGTTTCAAGATCATAAAATAAATAAAAATAAAATAAATAATAAAAAATTTCGCACAACTAAGCCTTATAATATTCTAAGACGATGTGCGAATTATACCAGAATTGGTCATTATTTTTCATAGGTCCAATACAACCCTCCATCTAAATATCACTTTAAAGGGCCTAAATCTCACATATACATCAGCATTATAATAAGAAATGCTCAAATTAATTGTAACACAAGCAAACAACGATGTGCAACATTTTACGAGGGCCGGTCCATAACTTTCTCTAGCTTTCGTATAATCTCTTCGGAAAATATAGTACCCATATTAAATAATCTGGCTTGACCGACAATAACTTCTCACTTGTTTTTCTATAAATTTTTTATTAAATTTAATATTTTTTACTTTAAATTTAGTCGTTATGCTTAAATGAGTTTTTATAATAAAATTAATGTCGACATTTAATATTTTCTTCAATGACTTGTATGTAATGTACTTTAAGCTGTTAAAGAACTGATCTAAAGCAAATGTTAGACCAGAAATTGAAACTAGTTTTATTGGCAAACAAATATAAATACACTTACAAAAATATAAGTTAATTTGAAAAGCCGACAAATCTGTGTTTATATTTTTAATAAAATTTTTTCATAAATAAAATTTTTCAAAAATATCATAATTAATATATTTGGACATTAATAAGTTCCTAATTAATTTTTTTCTCTGTGTAGTTTATACGTTTTTTTATCTAAAAGTGAGCGGTTTTATTTCGATTTACAACTCTCAATTGCATTTATGTGAAGTAAAATATCAGATGAAACATAAAAAATATTTATGTTCAACTTTGTTGTTGGTAATTGAAAATTTATTGATCATAAAATCTTATTATTCTTTGTTTAAAGTTTTTTATTATGTTTTTGTTATGAAGAAATAATAAACATTTTATTCATATTTCCTGGGATAAAGCCCTGAGAAATATAAATCATTATGGCTTCAAAAAATCAAATATTTTATAAAGTTGCTTTTTAGCTTCTAGAAAAACAACGTGAATTTTAATTAACGTTTATCAAATGCCAAAAAAATTAAGTTTAAGCAACAATTAAGTTTAAAACTTCTGTAGCTGATATGGCAGTTCAGAAGACATCAGTGTTATGGAGAATATGAATTGTCGTTTTAAAATAAAATAAAATAAAATAAAATAAAATAAAATAAAATATAATATTATAATAAATAAAATATATTTGAAATAATAACAAGTTAAACCCTTAAATCGTTTATCTTCTACATAAAAAGTTCCAATAGGACCAGGGGCAGACTTACCCCCTATACAAAGCAAATATTTAGTTTTAAATATCTAACGAACTTTAACAGCGAGAGTTCTCAAATTTGGCCCAAATCACTTTCCCAATTAACTGCTTTTCCAGACAAAACGTTTGATGGATAGAACCAGAGGGGAAGGTAACGCCAAACAAAGCAAAATAAAATTACTAATAATCTATTTAAATCGCATAATAACATAACGCTAATGTTTGTTTAGGGACAGCAAAACCCTTCAAATTTGTTGGGCAAAACGATTCCGCCAGTTTGATATATTAATTGATGGATCAAGTTTCATAAGTGGAACTTAGAAGAAAAATACTAGCTAAAATAATCATGTGAAATCGCGTTAGTTACAGATCGTTAGAAAATCTGTAAAAAATGTATTCAAAAGCTTTAATTCAGGTCTGATTTATAATTCAATTCATTCTCGTTTCCTTCTGAAAAATAAATTTTTACAAACATATTCTTAACTTACGAGAGGTGGTCCTAAATTCCTTTTTTGAGATTTTTTGGAAACATTCTAGCCAAATTATATATATAGCTTTCAGTTTCTATTGGAATAGAGTATGAGATGTTAGTCCCAGAATAAAAAAGTTAAAAAAGATTTTATTACTTTTTAATAATGCAAATATATAATTCGTATATTGAATAATCTTTTAGATTTAAAAATAATGTATTTTTTAGATATATAAAAATAATGGTTAAAATATTTTTTCTTAATTATTCTAATCGATGACCAGAGATTTTTCAAAATTTTTATAGAATCATAATAATAAATGAATGTGTAGCATCCAGTTCCAGTTGACATAGGGAACTAAAATGTGAATGCGAATTAAGTGGTTTCCTTATTTATAATTTTAAGTATTTTTCAATATCAAGTACACTTTTTTACACAAATTTACACCACCCTCTACAGTGGTATCTAAAGATGTTTCTTATTAATGTTTTCTATATTCTTTACAAAATTTTTAATATTTATTGCGCAAGAATTACATATCTTTGTGGGTCTGATAATAAATTATTTTATTTTGAAATAGAAATTTTGAAAAAAAGTCTTTTACTTAATTTAACGTGTTTTTGCCTTAAAATCACAAATCTAGATTTTTAATTCTGAAAGAATTCTTTACATGAATAAATGAAAAGTAAACCTGAGGGCTTTAGGAGGAATATTTTCCCCACAATCTATATAAGAATTTCATTAATTTAGAGAAATAATTTTTGGGGAAGAACAAAAAATATTTTTTTGCAATTAATTATTTTTTACTCGTTTCTTAATAAATTTTAAATTTTTTAATACTTTACAATATTAAAAAATCATTTGCCGTTATTTTTGATCCGATTATTTTTTTCATTTGGTCACTGGCTTATAACTTCTTTGTTATTGGTCCGATTTTGCTGATTCTAAATATCAAAGTTCTTAAGGCAACACCAAACAATCCCATTAATTTCCTTTCATGAGGGAATGCCTCTAATAGCCGGAAATAATTAAATCGGATCAAGTTTTGATTTGATGAATGAATAAGGGAATTCTTGAGAGTTATTACAGAGTTATTACACCCTCATTCACATTGCTTCTAATGAAGGTTGTATTAATATAACTATTTACGCATACTTATTATAAGAGGAATATTTGTATCTCTCATAACTCCCACATTAAAGTCTCTCATTAAAATTGGGCTTAGAAATGTGATTTTTTCTTTAAATTATCTCACTATATTTTCCCTTTTTCTTTATGAAAAGTAAAAGCTGAAAGTATTTTTTTTTTTTCAAATTATCCCTTAAATTTAAAACTCTAAAATTAATCCATCTCATGAAATATAAAATTTTAAATTCCCACATAAAATAATCAACTGCTGGAGGTTATAATACAATTTTGAAATATCTTTAGACCATAAAATTACTTGTTAATTTTAAATAATCACGCTTAGTTTTTTTCTCGTCTTATGTCACCTAAAGCTCCCACTAAATAAATTTTGAAAAGAAAAAATCCCAAAATTAACCTAATTATACAATTATATATACGACACGACTTTCTTCTAGCCAAAAAAAATAAAATAAATAAATAAATAAATAAAAAACAAAAGAAATATTACTTAATCTCTTAAAAATAAAAATAAAGTACAAAACCTGTGATTTATAGTAAAAGATTAGAAATGAATTGTTATAATAAACAAACGATATCTTTTGTTGTGCTTTGCATGTCAAACTGTCATGATGTGAACTCTGAACGTGAAACGTGAAATAAAAGCAAAAGTATTTTTTTACCCTCCACCAACACAAGTGATGAAGAGGTTATATTAACTTTGTCATTCTGTGTGTAACACTAAGAAGGAATCATTTTAGACCCCATAATGTATATGTATTAAGGGTGGATTAAGCTTCTTGTCTGTCTGTTGTTGGCACGCTCACATCCACAATAATTGACACTGAAGATTGACCTGAGTATTGGTTATAGTCCTGTTTAAAACCAGAAAAATCGGTATAGTATATTAAAAGATATAGACCGATATATAGGCAGCCTCCAAATTCAATAGAAGATCTTCAGTAGAATTATAAATTATTAATAGACAAATTGAATGATCTAAATCGGTTTAGTAGAAAAAAGTTATAGCCAAAAAATACGTAATTTTATGGCTCATTTAAGTTTCCTTATAATATTTAGGAAGCATTTCTATATGCGTTTGTGAGTGTGTATGTAAGTAAATCGTATGTAGGAAACATATGGTGAAGGGTTTTAAAGATTCGGCATAACCGATTATAGATTCTTACTTGTATTTTATTTAATTAACACCGACAAGTGTTACTTCCACTATTAAGCCACAACTACTGTTTGGCAGTGGCTTTTAAAACAACAACAACAACAAATAAACTCCATAACAAATCGTTAACAAACGCACAAAATCCATTTGAGGGGGGATTGACTCATACTACTGTCCGATTGAAGTTAAAACAAATATAAGCAAAAGCAACAAAATGCACAAGTCAGGTAAATACAAATATGGGGCCTAAACAAATAAATTTATTTGGATTTTGTGCAAACAAATAGCAACAACAAATACTAAAGTATCTAGTATCTTGTTGACCTAGTTTAATACCGTTTTTTTTGTCATTTTTGCCGGCTTAGAAATAAAACAAATAATCAAACTGCAAATAAGCCTGTTTAAAGGCTAAAATTAATTAATTTTTAATAGTATTTAATTCAACTACTTGTAATTGTTATTATTTTGTTAAGATTTTAAGCTTTTGTTCCACCTCTTAAAGCTTAATTAGCTTTAAATTCGCATGAAATGTATGTTATAAGTTAAAATAATCGGGATGAAAATTTATTCATATAAAAAAGTTCAAATAACAAAATCAATGTCAAAGAATGTGATGTATATGAATGGTTCATTTATTATGTAACATCCATCTATGTCGCTTGATTAATCATATGAAGATTGTCAAATTATTTAGACGCACAAACTATAATTGGTCGAAATAGAAAGTTGAGGTGTTTTTTGAGTTGTTTTAAAAGTGCAAAGGATCCTATCTAGTCATTGGCATTATTGGTGACTTTTTCGGAAATATTTAAAATAATAAATAATAAATTTAAAAAAGTACACACACAATCACTTAAATTTATATTGAACTGAAGTTGGAACATAAAAAATTCCAAAAAAAGTTACAACATTTATTCACTGATAAATCCAATTTTGCGTTCCGGACTTTATAGTTATTTATTTTTTTATAAAGAAAACTTAACGAGAAACTAAACTATTTAAATTTGGTCATTAAAAAAAGATTTTACTTTTTCCTTATGTTCTCAAATCACAATTCATCCTTATTTTATAGCTGCACTACTTATAATGACAGTGTGATCGTTTCAGTCAAATTGTTTTAATATGTTTTGAACGGATTGGGATTTTGGATAATGGGAATTATTTAAGATTACATTGTCCTGGATCTTAGAGTATAGAACGTTTGACCATTCCACTCAAGCGCCATTTGGGTTATACTTCCGGTTCCTCGTTTAAAATGTTCCAGAGATCTATGTTATTGATATTGTGAGGACAGAATATTCTGCATATAATTCGGAGGCACTTAATGATGAATTGCTTTTTTTGGATATTTGTGACCATCTCCTTATTGATTGTAGTCATCTTGTCTGTTATTCATGTTCGCATCTGAACCAACATTTGTAATCATTATAGTACCCAGATAGCAAAAACTATCTATATATTCCACTGGTTAGCTTTACAGCATGACGTTATCTTTAGTTACGTTGTTGATTCTCATTGCTTTGGTATTCCTGATATTTTTCGGTTCTTCCAAGTGTTCTTATTTAGCTTTCATGTTGGATATCTTGTGTGAGAGTAGATAAATTTCACTCGCATTATCCAAATAAATTATTTGGCTCTATGATTTATTATTTCTTTGAGAAAAAATAATATTTTATTTCATATTAGTATTTTTAAAGTCAAGGACCTTTTTGAAAAACTTAAATTTTTGAAGGTTTCTGAAAATTTGAGTTAACAACAAATTGATCGGTTAATGTGATACGATACTCTAGAACTTAATGCCATATGAGAAATGAAATTGAAAATTAAAAAAAAAACAATGACATAGTACCCAACATTATTACATATATAGGAAAAAGAACTGTTTTTAAGATCTATGGACAAATGTTCTATCTTATGTTATACGATTTTAAAACATATTTCCTAAAATGGTTTAGGGAACAATCAGTTAGATTTTAAAAATTTCCCCATACGATGCTCTCATTGGGTTTAAATTACATTAATTAATTTATAATAATGTTATTATTTGAAGTCATGTGTCCACCCTTAAGTCTTTCCACTATTTTGTTTATATATTCCTGAAACTGGCAACCATTATTGAAAATACATGAGTTTATTCTACATCATTTGGTGTGGTATTCCTTTATTGTTTCTTAGGTTTCGATACTTTTTCAAAGCTTTTCACGTTTTTGCAAAATAACATTCCGCAGTTTTACTTTACTTTTATATTCATTGCGTTTCACATCCTTTATTATTTATTAATAAAGAACTTTCCAGAAACTTCCTTTCAACTATCGTTGTAAGACATAACTAGAATACTCGTATTTGAAGTGAATCTATTCTAGGATCGATTTCAGACTTAAAAATATAAATTATAAACGGCACTGTTTGTGAAAAGAAAAATATTTTGTTAATAGTTCTATTGAATTATTGGCTTAAACAGTGGTATGGTAGTCATATGTTTATTCGTTTATATTTTTCGCACAAATAAAAAAGCTTTATTGTTATAAAAAAAAATCAACAAGAATCATAAACCGAATATTCACGTACTTTAGCTGTATATAATATTTGGATATTCACTATTATTGGCTTTTATCTAGATACGCATAATGTAATAAGAATTTAAAATTCATTGGAATGTATAATGCAATATAAGGGAAATTTGAAAAAAGATCTAGATAATTAAGAAAAACCTCTGATCACAGTTTAAGTAATCAAAGATAAATTTTCCATATTTTTTACATTGCAAAAAAATTTCATTAAAATCGATACCAGCATTACTATTTAAAATGAAACTAAAAGTTGTTTTTGTTGCTTATTTTATTTAGCTTCATTCTGCATTTTTGTAAAACAAGTATTTTCTTATCTCGTTTACAGTTTTTTAATATTTTTTATTAACGTTAAATGTTACTATGATTCTTACAATCATAGATTTATTATTACCAAAAAGCTTTTGTTTTTGCAACTTCAAATCAAAATAAAACTTATTTATTTAAATCTCTTTACTTAAAATCTCTCTATTTTCTACCGGCTTTTGTTTTTATTTATTTTTTACAAAAAAAAAGAAAAAAAACACTCACAAAAGACTCTCTTCAATTAAATACCAAACAGCAGCATAACTAAAAGCTTTTTTCTTGCAATTTAAACTCAAGTGTGCGTTTCTTTGTTTATTTAAGTTTTTTATTTGATAAAAATAAATTTTAATTCAACTTTTGTATCTAATAAATTTAATATAAATCGTGCATAACATTTCATTGCACGACGATGCAGTGTTTTTTTTGTATCTTTTGTTTTGGAAGAAGGTCACTAAAGTGGTTTAACTACTAAATAGACAATTTGAATGTTTGATTGTTGGTTTGCCAGTCAGTCAGTCAGTTGGTGGTTGTTTGGTTCGTTTAATTAGTAAGTTGTTCAAGTGCTTTTTTGTCTGTCTTTAAAGTCTAATGATAATGCAATGGTTATTGATAATGTTTGTTAAAAATAAAACAAATACTTACTCACACACACACATACAAGTAAACACATTTAGAGAGTATTAAAAACATACCGCAAAACCAAACAAAACACAAAAAAAAACATGCAACATTCATTTTTTTCTGAGTTAACTTCTTGTGGAAGTTGTAACATTATAGCCGTCTTGTTTTTTTATGTTCGACTTGCATTTGAAAATTTAAATTGCATCACTTTGTTGGCATGTACATTGTTTCACTATGTCTTGCTTTTTTATCCAATATTTTGTTTTTATTAAATTATTTAATTTTTTTTAAATTTTCTTTATTTTGCTGAGAAAATGCCAAAATATTTGTTATTTTTGACTGTGATGTTGTTTTGGGTATAATTAGAGACTTTTTTTTAAAGAAAATTAAGGAAACATTTGTTGAGAGACGAAGAAAATTTAAATAGCAAGTTCGTGTCTTAAGTCTTTTGTTTTGTTGACGATTATATTAGAGATTTATGCATTAAAATGATATTTTAGAAAGGAATTTTATGTTGTAATTTGGGCATTAAAAAGAGATTAAGCAAAGAATATAAAGATTAGTATTTTGCTTAGTTTATATACTTGTATTTAGTCTATTATAAGATTCGTGTTAAATAGACTAATTTTGTAGACCAGTATCTGGTCTATATTATATATGAGTGTCTATTGTAAATTATATCTATAGAAAATAGGAAAAAGAACATAAAATTTAGGACATTTTATGGTGCTACATTAAACTTCTGAACGAAGTATACAATATATTGTGATTTGCTTATACCTTGAATCTTACCTTATACCTTTGAACTTGAAAAAAGTTGCTTGAAAGTTCAAAAATTAATTATGTGGTTTTCTTCCATTTTGAAACAGATATATAGTTGAAGTCTATATTACCGAGTAAATTCTAGACTAACATCTGGTCTATTTTATGGACTATTACGAAAACCAAACACTATCATCTTGTTATTTTATCGATTTGTATTAAATTATCTCGTTAAGTCAGTCCATTTTATAGACTAAGGAGTGCGATCGAAGAATATTAAACATACGTTTTTCATTAAAACATTTGTTTAATGTCAAACAAATGAATTTATAAGTTTGATTAATCTGATTAAAGTGATAAAACCGAACTTGGCCCCATAATAAGTTGGCCAAGCATTCAAAGTTTTGCCGTCAAAGCACAACAGATGTTTTTTAACAGGAACTTGTCCGTCTAAGGGTTTGAACTATTTGGTATGAAAATTTAAAGCTAATATAGGCATAAAAGCATAAAAACTTCAAAAAGTCCCTGACAAAGCAGGGAATTCGAAGTCAACTTTTCTAAAAAAAATTCTGGCAACATAATGGTTGAAGAAAAGTAGATTCTGGGAATTTTTTCGCAACTTCCTGGTCGAAAATTTTGTGTTACGAAAGTCGATACAAATTTTTGAACTTTAAATATGTCAAAACTTTCCAATAAAATCTTAGTGTGGCAAGCAATGAGTAGTTGTTGCTAAACGAACCATTTGTTAAGAAATTTACATCAAGAAGCTGCATCCATTTATCACATATTTTTGGCCTGATTTGGTATTCTGTCGCTATGTTTACCACAGCCCTTGAGTGGTAAAATAATCAATAATATGGTATTTATACCAAAAAGCCGGTGAAAGAATGTAAGAGAATTGAAAAATACAGAAACGTATCCAAAAGTGTAGATTTTAAACGCACATCGATTAGCTGTGCGAGCAAAGTGACTGAAAATATTATGAATATGTGAATTGACGGTTTCCTAAAAGGGTTCAAAAATCACTAGTGGTTAAAAATATAAAAAATAGTTTTTTTTTTAATTAAAACTGCAACTGTAAACTGTTAAGACTGTTGAGAGTTTTTCGATCTCACTGCTTAGTATCTAACCTATTTTATTGATTGATTGCTACTCTACTTTTTAGGCTAGTTCCTAGTTCTTTAATTGGACTAATATCTAGTCCAAAAAATTCATCTAGCATCTAGGCTATAAAACCGACTCAATGGCGGGTGCTATAATTTTGTCTTTAAAATTGTCTTTTCATACATTTTCAACCTTTTTGCCCTTTGTTACATTTTTAAAGCATTATAAGTTTTATGTACCCTTCACCATCATTAAATGCAATTAATTAGTCGTTAACATAAAATTCAATTATAATAAACTAAATACACCTTTTTAACGATAATATTTATGGGACCATTTGTTTTCAATGTGGTCCCTTCAAAATTTCTCGCAAAAACAATGCTGCCACATACTTTAACATGTACTTAAATTTGATGCAATTACAACAAAAAAATGTTCATATCTTGACCATAAAATCTTCACGTTTGGCTGTCAGCAAAAAAGTTAATCATATACAAGTTGATCTTTATTTTCTTCTTTCTTTCTTTTTTTTTTTTTGTTTTTGAAATTTGGTCCATTTTTTTCGAGACTGGCTAAAATAAAGCACAAAACTAGTTGTAACAAATAAAAAATATAAGAAATATAAACAACAATTTTCAGGGTCAATTTTATTTTTTCTTGTTGTTTTACAATTTTGTACGAACATCAAAATAAATTTGCTCTTGTTTTAAAATTAATAAAAAAAGTATTTATGTAAATGAGATAAAAAGTTAAAAAAATAATTTTTCTCTTTAAAATTTATTAACTTTTATTTGTAGCTTTTTTCGCTTAACAACTTAAAAACTTGTCAATAGTTTAAGGCAAAAACTATTAGTCGATATGTCCTTTAGTAGTTAAAGAGGTTTTAAACTCCTGAACTCCTATTAGGAATAAAAAAGGATCTACTTTTTAATTTACATAAATTTATATAAATAATTTTACAAATCATTCCCGGATATTTATTAAGCATTTTTAAGAATGTTCAAGACATTCTGTTGATCTTTAACTTGATGGAATTTAATTTGAATAAATTTGCATGACAAATTGATATTTTAAAATTTTACACTATAAAAAATATTAAGTTTCAATAATTTATTACAAATTGAAATAAACAAATTTTGGGCTTTTTCTTTAACCTCAAGGGACATGAGTATCATATTTTTAGCATTTGACGTAATTTTGAATGATTTCTTCTTAATTAAAGTTCTCATAAATATTAATTAAAGTTCTTTTCGCAAAAATGTAAAAAATTTCCATAGGCTAATATTCCATTTTATAGACAAATAACACTTAATTAAATAGACTAGTTTACAGACTAAAGACTAGACTATTTAACAAATTAGAGGTTAGTCCATTTGTAAGACTAGCGATTAGTCTGTCTTATAAATAAGACCATTTTTTTAAAGTAGATACTTTTATACTTTAGAGATACTATAAAATAAATAGATACTGGTCTATTTTCTAATATAGATTCTATTTTATAGATTAGATATTTGTGTACCTAATTTTACAGACTGCACTAGCGCATTTTAGTACAAACGCAATTAGCTATTTTCCAAAGAATTGGAAAAAATTATACATGAAAATATTTTGTTTGAAAATCAATTAAAATCAATTTAAAAATCAATTAAAACTTTTTTAAAAAATATTATTAACTAAAAACTTTATTTGTATTTCAAGTGGTGAAGAGGGTATATTAACTTTGTCATTCCATTTGTAATGCTAAGAAGGAATCATCTAAGACTCCATTACATATATATATATATTCTTGCGCCAATTGAAAATCTGAGTCGTTTTAGCTTTGTCTGTCCGTCAGTCCACAATAAATGACAAAGCTCAATGAAATTTGATCTAAGTATTTGTTATAGCCCTGAGAAGTTTCCTATTTAAAACTAACAAAATCAGTTCCAAATATTAAAAGATATATACCAAAAGCTGAGACAATCTCGAAATTGAAGCAAAGAACTTTCGCAAAAATTGTCAATTAAAAGTTGACAAATTATAATAAAAATTTGCCAAAATAGAAAGTTGCATGTGAGGTACATCACCGTTCAAAAATTATTAAAATCGGTTCTGTATAAAAGAAAATATAGTAAAAAATGTAAATAATTCTATAACTCATTAAGGGTTCATGTGTTTTACTTAAGACAAACTATTATAAATTATATACGTTTGTGAATGTGTATGTACGTGTGAATGTACGAAATATAATGTATTTATTTTACACGCATCTGTGGTGGAGGGTGTTGAAGATTCGGCATAGCCGTATACAATACTCTAACATTTTAAATGCTCTCAAGCTTTGTAGTCGATATAACATTATTAATGATGGATGGATGATCTTTATTGTAAATTACCTCTCTGTTAGAATATCATAAGAATCAGAAATTTTAATATTAGCGTTAATAGAAATATTCCATGTAAAGCAGAACCAAGATTATTTGATCGCATAAATAACAACCAGATCTAAAAGGATCTTGTCTTTTAAGTATCGTTAAGTTTTATCTATTTAGAAGACTTTAATATGATTTTTGTATGAGAATAACAAGGATAAAACAAAATTAGAGATAAAATTTAAATGCGTTTATAGAAATATGTATCAGGGTATAAATATTGGTTATATATTATGACATTAAAATATTTCTATTTTATTATAGTTTTTTAATTATCTTCCTTTTCTTCTCATCTTCCAGGATTTATATTACATTGCTTTTGGTTATCCCGAAAAAGAATTAAACACTGATATTGCTTTAATAACCGGTGGTGGTAATGGTTTGGGTAGACTGCTCGCCTTACGTTTGGCAAAAATGGGCACCAAAGTTGTCATATGGGATATAAACAAAGCAGGTAAAATGATTAAATTTAGAAAAGTTAAATTTCCCCAAAAACACTTCTTATCAAAAACAAAATTATTTCTTTCCCCCCACTTAGGCGTTAATGAAACTGTTAAAATGGTCGAAGAATGTGGTGGCTTTTGTAAAGGTTATGTTGTTGATATTTCTAAAAAAGAAGAAGTCTATCAAGCTGCCGAAATTATAAGACATGAAGTTGGTGATGTAAGTACTTTTTTCTCTTTTTTTTATATTTCAAAGTTTATAATTTCTTAAGAAACTCTTTTTTAACTGGTTATGAGTTCAAAATTGTAACATTGTTACACACGACTTGTTTTGATTATATAAATATCTCAATATATATATTTTTGTTGTTTAATTGTTTTTGTACTTTAAACTTAAAGAAATGAATTTATTAGTTTAAAACATAAAAAGAGATGTTAAGGAAAGAAGGGGAAAAATATAATAATAAAATATTAAATATATTTTTATTATCAGCATAAAAACCATGACAGCATGAAAAATGTCAAAATCTTTTTTGATATGAAGATTTTTTTTGTAAACACGCAATTTATGGTTGTGGGTAAAGTTGAATGCAGCCCTTTTAATTTAGTTTAAGTTGTAGGTTTTTTTCTGAAAATTGTCTGCAATAAAATATCTTCCGGTTAACAAAAAACTTTGCCAACCTTGACCTATAACTTTCTCTGGTCTAATATAATAATTTATATAACATATTTATATTATGCTTTACACTTTAGTTTTACGTCTACTTTTGTAGGTTTATTTTACAATACGAATGTAGCAATATTCTCTATTGAGTCGATTATTTCGAACCTAAATTCATTAATTCTTAATTATACCCCACATCACCATGGATGGTGGGGTTATTATGCGTTTGTGCAGATGTTTGTAACGGGCAGACAAAGTAGTCCTACCACCACTTTTAAGTATACCGTTCAACTCAAAATCACTTCCTAAGTCGATTTAAGCACGTCCGTCCCTCCGTCCTGACTGGCTGTCCATGTAAAGCTGGTTAGCAAAGAAGATATCTTAAAGAAATTTGGTAGGTGGTATTATTTTGGCCCAAGGTCGATGCCTATTAAAATTGGTTATGAGTTATCCATTTTTTCATATAGGATCTATACAAATGTACCCTCGTAATGGGGTTTTTAGCCCATAATGATTTAAACCAAATTTAGTCAAAAAGTCTTTTTTTTCTAAAAATATTTGTCAAATTATACAAGGATCGGTGCGTTATTTCTCATAGGTCCCATACAACCAACCTTCCAAATATCACTTTCAAACTCACAAAAAAATCGCTGTGCGAAGTTAATCGAGGGTCTCCAAATACCCATATAACCCTCTAGAAAAAAAACGCATAAATTGCACCCAAAAGCTGGTATTATAAAAAGGAAAGTAAATTATACGATTTCGTTCATAAATTTTTCATAGCGGACACTTCAACCAACAATATAACGTAGGGCCTAACCAAATTTAGCCAAAAAAAAAAAATTATTTTATTCTAAAAAAATATGCCAAATTATACGAGGATCGCTCCATTATTTCTCATAGTCTCCAATAAATCCCATAAATGCTTCGGTATTATTAAGTTAAATGTAAGCAAAATTCAATGTGCCAAATCAAAATAGGTTCAGTCCATAAATTCTTCAAATTCCCATATAACTCTCCAGAAAAATATCTCTTTTAATCGCATAAATTTCACATAAATGTTGGTATTATAAAAATATATTGCACACACAAGCATAAATTTTTCGTAGCAGTCACTTCAACAAACAATATGGCGTAGGGTATTACATAGTCGGCTAATATGGCGTAGGGTATTACATTACCGACAATAACATTTTTATTTGTTTAGAAAATATTTCATCTAAAGATCTATTATATAACCCGACTCTGTATATTTTAAAAAGAAAACAGTAACAAAATCTAACGAAATCTGGTAAAAACTTGAAAAATTCGAAGTATTCGTTTGGACAAAAAAGATCTCATATCATTTATACTTTATGAGCGTTACACATGGATTAATGAATTTAATAAACACTCGATTATCTTTTACGATTATGGAATTAAATTTTGATCTGTATCCACTTAACTTGTTATATTTCAGTCTAATTTTGTGATCAAATCCTAATATTTTTCCCGGAAATTTCCAATGGTACTTTTGTGAAAACAATGGAAACAAAAAATTTGATATATTTTGTGCTACTTTCTAAATCTTCCGATGGTACATTTGATTTTATTTCATAATAATCAACAAAATTTGTCGGTTCAAATTTAAAATTTTGTAAAATATATAAATCTATATTGCAAGGTTCTTATATAAAAATAGGCCGATCTAAATCACCTTGCAAATGCTTTTTTTTACAAATTAAATATTAAATTTATTCATTACTTTTTCTCCAACACAATTTAAAAATATTTTTTTCAAATATGTTTTTAATTAAATAAATATTTCAAATTATTTGCTGAATTGATGACAACAAATTTTATTTTATTTATCATTTTTCTATTTTGTAAATTTAACTTGTTAATTTCATTAACAACAACTATTTATGACTCTATAAAGCTACTGACAACAAAAAGTACTAAAAATATTAAAACTTGCAACATGTTTCAAGTGTAGTCATATACAAACATATACAGTACCGAACAAAACTGTTGGCATAGCAAGTGCACTTTTCTTTATTCGCAATTTTTAAAATTAACTTCATCTATTTGAAGATCATATCCTTTTGAAGATCATATATATTTAAAATAGGTCACCGCTTGGTCCGTCTGTCCAGTTTTTTTTATTTTTGTTTAATTTTTCGGACAATTTGGTTACTTTGCAGGGTGTTAAAACTTAAGGTCGTCCGGTTCTATTCAAACTTAGGAAACTTGATTATCCTTTAAAGTTATTCATTGTGCTTGTAACAGTGAAACAACTTGATTTCATTATTTGACCTATCTGGGCATATAACTTGCTTTATGGTTATGCAGATACGCTAGTCTGCAACAACAAATTGCCATTTTAACCGATTAGAATAAACAGTGATTTACTAAGTGTGTCAATACTTTTTATTCGGCATAATGATGACTTTTTTTAACAAATTATTTTATTGAAAGTATGATTTATGTATTTATTAAAATTAGTGTTTGTATTAGTGAAATCACTTATGGTTGTATTCAATATTAACGCTATTTTCTTCAAAAAATTTGATCTATGTCGATAGTTTTGTTTGAGACTGTATATATGAATATGTATGTTAAAGTATGGGTTTATGTTAATTTAATTGCAAAAGTTATTAAATAAATTTTGTTATTTAAAAAAAATGCGAAATAGTTAACATACAAACATACATACATACACATATACATTTTTAGTTTTTAAATATAAGAAAAAATTTGAAATAATAATTTAAATAATTTTCATATTGTTGCATGTCATAAACTACTCAGATGTCAAAGAGTCACTTAAAACGAGATCATAAATAAATGTTAATAATATGAAGTGGCTGTTTTTGTGTGTGTCTGTTCAAAATTGTAATTTTATCTATTTTAGTTTATTATGTTTCATACACATTTATCTTAAATCAACTCCAAACTATATTTAGTTTAATTACACTTCATTTTCCAATACAGCTAATGAACATTTAATGAATATTTAATTTTCCTTAAAATCATCATTATGCTCTTAATAATTTAAAGAATCCTCAATTCATGTCTTCCTTTAATTTCAATTAATGTCATTTTATTTACTTACAAATTAGACACTTAAGATCTGAAGTGTTCATCTGTGAAGAGTTTAAGATACAAATACTTGAATTTAATTTACCTTCTAATTTTTCTTATTGGCATTTTATGAATCTGAAGTGTTTTCTTACACATGTATGTGTTTGCTGACAATCACAAATATCAATATTTACATATGTATTTTATATTTTTATAATAAGAAAAAAATTATGTGTCAGTTAAAGTCAGTTTGTTAAATACGTTGTTTTTATTTTAAATTATGGAACCGGTTATGACCGGCTATAAATTTAGCCTCACTAATTTTAAGACCTTTTTTGTTTACATGAATCCTAATTATAAGGAGTGAGATGGGAAAAATTTTAACACAAGCTTTGATTTTTTGATCAAGTTACTTTTATATGTCAGTTATTATCATGTCAGTTGATAGAAAACCTGATTCAGGCAGAAGGAAGTGTCCACATTATGTTTCTGAAACCAAAAAGTAGAAAGCATTTTCAAAAGAGCTTCCAACACATCCGGTGGGAAAGCAACACGTTTGGCTCAGTGGTCGAACTATTTACTACGAAAAGTTAATGTTAAGAATTGTCGAGTATCATGTTGTTCCAAAAATGGATGTTGTATAATAACAATGATCAACTATGGATCAATCTTTCTTACATTATGTATAATTTAGTTTATCGGATGTAAATTTTATAAAAATATTTCTATATTTAATAGACTTAAAGCCTTTTCTGAGAAAACTTTTGTATTGATAAAAATATTGAACTAATAAAATGACTTTCATCAACTTTAATTTAATTTTTATGAAAAATTCGAAATTTTATTCAAAAATGGCATTTTTAGTCAAAATATGAATTTTTAGTGAAATTTAATTTTTAACAGAAAATGTTTAGCACCCTCTACCACTACAAGTAGTGAACTTTGTCATTCCGTGTGTAATGCCAAGAAGGAATCATCAAAGACCCCATAAAGTATATACATATGTTATTGAATCAAACCAAAAACTGATTCGATTTAGCTATATCCGTCTGTTGAAAACATTCTCATGTCCACAATAATGAATCGATTTTAATGAAATTTTGCACAGATGTTTTTAAAGTTATCTTCAGTTTACTGACCGGCTATATCGGTTCAGTAGGAAAAAATCTATAGGCTGATATCTAAAGCTATCAAAAAATTTAAAAATTATATTTTAAAAGAACTAAGCCGAAATACATATGCTTTTTAATCATGCCAAATATCAACAAAATCGGTAAAAAGAACGTTTGTGGGTAAAACATGCAAAATTTTGATGCACCCCAAAATCAGTATGAATTAAAGGTCGCAATTTTAAAGGTATTTTTTAGTAATTAGACACATGCACTTTATTTGATATAACAATAAACTCGAAAAGAATTAAATTGTGATGGGTCCATGTTTTCCTAAATTTCCATATAAACTCTACTTCCGGAATATGATTTCAAACTTAGAGAACTCTTGTGTATAAACCAATTTTGCATAATTTATTTTTCTAACAGATTTAAATACAAATAACAATTTGACGTATACTGGTCCATGTTTTGATAAAGCTCCCATTGAAGGCCATTCTCGGAAAACAATATTCCTTTGCCATTCCGTGTGCATTGCTAAGAAGGAATTATCTTACATCAAATCTAAATCTGTTACGAATTAGTTATGTCTGCAATAATTTTCCTGATAAGTTTTCAATTTTAAACCGGTTCAGTATATTACGGGATATAGGCCGATATCTGAACAAACTCCAAGTTCAAGTGGAGATCTTTCGTGGAATTGTTAATTTTAATTTTGCCATAATTATAAGTTGTATATTCCTCACATCCGTTGAGTTTGCAGGTTCCTTTAAAAAGAGGAAATTAATCAGTCATCTTAAGGCATCTTTTTGGCACAAAACTCATCATTAATTTAGCAATTTAATATGTGTTATTGTGAATTAATATTGATTAATAGATTTATACCTTCTAAAATACCATACTTGTTATTATAGAAAGATATGTTTATGTTAATATTATGCCATTTCATTTGCAAATCTTGTATAACCACTTTACATTCTCAAGTACCAGAAAGGAAAGTATTTTCTCAGTCATTTTCTCTTTAATTATCATATACAAACATCTTGGGAAATTCTATTTTTGTAGTCTTAATTAAAGTTTATTTAACAAATTTCAAATCATAAAAATTATTTAAAATAATTTTTCCATATCAAATTTCATAATATTAATTTTAAGTCACCAACCAACATAATTTATACTTAATATCACTATTTTGTGGCACACAATATTTTTGTTGCAACATTCTAAAATCTAAGAAAATATCAACTTCTGCTTCATTAAACGAAACCAATTTTTGTTTTTTGGCAACAAACAAATTCTTATAACTCCGATTATGCAACATCTACAAACAAGTTTGTGTCTTTAGTCTTTCGTTTCAATAATATCAAATATTTTATTAGCCAAAATTAAGTTTTATTTCACGCAAAAAAATATCCCCTAAAGACATTAATAAAATGTGTGAAATTTCAAAATTAATTTTTATAATAACGCTAAAAGTTCGGTATCATGTGTTTAAGAGAAGTTTTTTATTATAACGCTAAAAACGGTTTGTTGAAAGAAAAAAAGTTCTTAATATCAATCAATTAATATATAAAACAGGATGAGTGTATGTATGTAAGATATGGACTCCAAAACGGCTGGGCCAATTTTGATAAAATGTTCACAGAAGGAATCGAATATAACCGAAAGTAATAAAAGCCATAAAAAGCTTCGATTGGATCAGAGTTCGGGATACCACATATAAAGCAAATATTGATTATCAAATATCTAAAGAACTATGACAGCGAGAGTTCTCAAATTTTCCTCAAGGAACTGCTTTACTGAACAAAATTTAGAGCGGATGGGAATAGGGGGAGGGGACTCACCATACCAAGAAATTATTCCAAATTTCTTAAAGAATTGCTGTGGTGAAAAAAATATAGAACTGTTAGAATTGTGGTACCTTAGAATTCATAAATTTAGGCCCAAAAAACTATTTTGTATAGAGTTTCCAAATTGTGGGATTTGGCAAAATTCTCGTTATATGAATATTATTTTAATACCCGTCATGATTCGTGTAATTTCTTTCGAGATCTAGGACTGATAATAATTATTATGCAGCTAAGCGTACCGGGTAAAAGATAGTTAAAATAAAAATGGGATGTGAAATGTTCTCACAAGTGTTTCCGAAAACAATATAGACTATGGAAAATTTCGATAGGAAAAAGGGAGGGGCAGCTCTCATTTAAAGAAAATATTGATTATAATCAATTCAATATATCGAATATCTAAAGAACTATAACTATAAATTTGGTCCAAATCACTTTCTTAAGAATTTATTTTACTGGATAAAATGTAGAATGGATAGAACCAGGGGGAGGGGTATCTCCATACAACCAAAATTAGATTATAGAATTTCTAAAAAAACTATGTCAATCACTTTCTCAATGAGTTGTTTTACTGGACAAAATCTAGGATGGATAGGGTTGGGAGGAGAAGTAGCCCCTATACGAGCCCAATTTCAATTATCGAAAATCTAAAGAACAATTATAAAAATTTGGCCTTAATTACTTTTTCAAGGAGTTGTTTACTGGACAAAATATAGGACGGCTATAATCAGAGGGGGAAGGTTTCCCCTCTGATTTTACTAGTAAAAATTTTAACTAGTAAAAATAGTATAGACAATCAAGCCAGACTATGTTGTACCATACACCACATTGTTGGTTGTAAATGAAAGCTACAAAAAAATTATGAACGGCCCTCGTATAAATTAATTTTCTTATTTATGCTTATGTATACAATAGATTATTGTAATACTAATATTTATGTGAAAATTATATGTTTTGAAATGATTTTTTCTGGTGGGTTATAAAAAATTATTGGCCAACCCTCGTATAATTTTGGCTTATATTTATCTTAATTTGACTTAATATTTTTACAATACCCACATGTATGTGCGACATATGAGTTTCAAGATGATATTTGGAAAAGTGGTTGTATAGGATCTATGAAAAATAATGGACCGATCCTCGTATAATTTGGCACATCATTGTAGAATATAACAAGACTTATATTTGCAAATTTGGACTAAAAATTTGATTTATTTTATGGACTAAAAACCCTATTTTGGGGAGACATTTGTATGGGGTTTATATGAAAAAATGGACCGATCACAACCAATTTCAATAGGCATCGTCCTTGGTATGAAATAAAAGTACATGTCGAATTTCATTAAGATAACTTCAAAACTGGAACCTGTACTTTACGAACAAGCTTTACGTGGACAACCAGCCGGATGGACATGTTTAAATCGACTCAGGAAGTGATTCTGAGTCAAACGTTATACTTAAAAGTGGTGGAAGGACTATTTTTTCTATCCGTTATAAACATCTGCAGAAACGCATACCTGGGGCATAATCATAGATTATCTAAAAACTACTTTATCGAAAGTTTAAAAATTTGGTCCCATTCATTTTCTCGAGGAGTTGTAATACTCGACAACGGTAATAATCGAATATTTAAAGAACCATTATCACTTTCAATATATGATTCTTTGTAGAGATTATTTAAATTGTTTCTAATACGAAGACAGAATAGAAGTTTTTGCAGCAAAGCGCACCGGGTTAAAGCTATTAAATTAATAAATCAAAATAAAATTTTGAAATAAATTTTTGATAAATATGAATATTTAAAAAAATTTGCTTCTTTTTCTGCAGGTATCATTATTGGTAAATAATGCTGGTGTTGTGTCGGGTCTGCATTTACTTGATACCCCTGATCATTTAATTGAACGTTCATTCAATGTAAATGTAATGGCACACTTTTGGGTAAGTTTTCATGTATTTTTTTTTTTGTAAACAAACTTAATTTTTTCCAAAACTTGTTAAATGTTAGTTAAATAAATGAAAAGTGGAGATATCATGATTTTTGTTTTAAATGTTGCAATTTAAAACAAACACATACACACACACATAAATTCTAGTTAACCTTGTGTATTTATTTCTATTTAATTTATATAATTTTTTTTTTCATAAACATTTTAGACAACCAAAGCTTTTCTACCCAAAATGATTGAGAATCAACGTGGTCATATTGCCACAATTGCCTCATTGGCTGGTCATGTTGGTATCACCAAATTGGTCGACTATTGTGCCAGTAAATTTGCAGCTGTAAGTTGGTTACTTTTAAATAAATAAATTTATTTATTTAAGAATTTTTTTTAGAAATTTCGCAATTTTATTTTTGCAACTTTTGAATTTTTTATTTAATTTCTCTTTATTATTTGCAATTTAGGTGGGTTTCGATGAAGCTTTACGTTTAGAACTTGAAGTCCTTGGTCATACAAATATCCAAACAACTTGTGTGTGTCCATTCTTTATCCAACAAACTGGCATGTTTGATGATGTTAATGCACGGTAATTAAAACATTTTTTTAATTTTATTAATATTCATTAATTTAAGAAGTCAATTAGTGCCTTAATGGTTAACAATTTTAGAAATCACTTTAATTAAAGCCACAATTCTAAGAGTTTCTTTTCTAAAAGAATCTCATAAATTTTTTTGAATGAGCGATTTGTAAACTTAATTAGTGTCTTCGTGGTTAATAGTCTTTGAAATCCGGCTGATTGAAGACATAATTGCAAAAGGTTCTTTCAAAGAATTTCTCATCAGGCAGATAAAATCTTTTTTAGATTTTTTTCAATTTTCGACAGTACAGCGAGTTTGATTTTAATGCACAAAAAGACTACTTTTTAACCGCTCGGCGAAAAGATCAAAATTTCAAGACATTATGAAAATCATACTTTCGATAGGACCAGGGGGAGAGGTACCCCCCTCATACAAAGCAAATATTGATTATCGAATATCTGAAGAAATTCTTTAGATAGAATCATCGAAAGAATAGTCCCATATACAAAGAATATGTTGATTATAGAATATCTAAAGAACTATAACAGCAAAAGTTCTCAAATTCGACCTCAAACACTTTTTCAAGAATTTTTTTCAGATCCAAGAAGTACTCCCATACAAAGAAAATGTTGATAATCAAATAACTAAAGAACTTTTAAAGCGGGAGTATTCAGATTGATTCAATTGGTTCCAATTGGATAATAATGATTATCGAAAATCTAAACAACTATAAAAGCGATAGTTCTAAAATTTGGTTCCAAACAGTTTAACTGGACAAAATGCAGGACGGTTAGAATCAAGGGAAGAGTAGCTCCAATGCAATATTAAATAAAAATTTTAAAACAGACAGGCCCAGGGGCATTTGGCAGAATATCCAATCCATAATTTTTTTAATACACGTTGTAATTTATAAAATTTCTTTTGAGATCTTAGACTAAGGAGAATGTTCGTGCAGCAAAGCGCAACGGGTAAAAGCTAGTATATATAAAGCTTAATTTCATGTGTATGTATATTCGAAATCATTAAATTTGAAATATTTTGATTATAACTTTTTTCGACTTACCTGACTTTGATGATTCTTATAATATTAAAGAGTGAGATTGAAAAATGTTAAACACACATATATGTAAATAAAAGCGAAACTTCCATTCCAACTTTTTATTTTATTTAATCTCCGTTTAAAATCTATCACACTTTGGGACACCTTTAATGTGCTCTTTAATTCTCTTTTAACAGGCACCCAATATCTTTCTAAAGGTCTTATCTTCGGCCTTTTTCTTTTGGTATACTACATTACTGTTCTTGTACCTCTTGAATAGCGGCAGGATGTCAAGTCAGGCAAAAAATAAGTGAATAATTTATAAAGTCTTTAGAATGGAAGAGTCCATTGCAACAAATGATTGCCTTTTTGCATATTGCTTGCAATACCAGGAACTTTTTTGAAAATTTTGACTTCTTTTGGTTCCTACACTTCAACATTCCCTCGATTATCAGCAACATTAAATTTTTCACCAAAGAGTTTGAGAAAACTTTGCCAGAATAAACATTTCGTTATTCATTATGCAGCAAGGATATTTTTAAATAAACTTGACTTCAACGTTCTTGGTCTGTTTTAGTCTCTTTATTTTTAGCAGCATTTCTGTCAGAAAATTTTGGTATCTTATATGTTTTTAAATCATCATAAGCTTTAACTGTTAGTACCAAATAGTTCGAGCACTGAACTAAACAGTCTGCTTTCCTACTGGATGTGATTGGAGCTCTTTTGAAAATGCTTTCAATTTCCCGGCTTTAGAAACAGGTTGAGGATCACTCCTTCTACCTGAACCAGGCTTTTTATTAACGGGCAAGTTCTTCCGGTATAATAACATTTGTAGGATCAAGTTGGGTTTTGTTGAAAATATTTAATAGTTTTAGTAGGCTTTTTTTTCTGGTCCATTTGTTTGACATTAAACATAATAACTGACATGTTTTACAAAAGGTAACTTGGGTTAAATACACTCCTTAAAAGCTTTCTTTATTTGTTCCATACCATCGCTTTAATGTTAGCGCTAAAGTTGAAGCTCCTTTAGTGTTCTATGGTATGGTATTCCATGACGGGATACTAATTACGTAGATTATAAGTCAATGAATAGAATAATAATTTCAAATCGACTTTCTTATTGCTTTTTGTCATTGAACATTTAAACTCTTTAAAAAACACCGTTGAATGATCCTCAATATAAAATCATAAAAAAATATTTTTTAAATTACCCTTGAGTAATTATCAAAGTTCCAATACTGTAAGCATTAAAATCCTAAGTTTCTTGCTTTTTTATCATTTTCAGTTTTACAACGGAAACCATTTGGGAAAACATATCAGTTCAAGATCTTTAAGTACGTTATTCTTGCCAATAAAATGTTTCCTCATCTTAAGAGCTCATTAAAAAGCTGGAAACCCAATCACACTTTTCAAGAAATTTCACCAACTAATCAGCTCAAACGTTACCATGAAGATATTGACGTATAACTTTAAATATCTGAAAGATCAAATTAAAACTCAATTTAGTTAAAAGTTAGGATACATCAAAGTTAATCCAGAGAATGGGATAATTCTCTGAATTTATAGAGTGTTTCAAAGTCGTTTGTTAGTTTGTTGCTTTAGAAAATATTTTTGTCACTTTTTTAATTTGTTTCACAGAAGAACATACATTAGAACACATTTAATGAATTCCATTTCAGGCAAGAAATTTCAAAAAGTCCCTTAACTAATTTGTATTTACTTTTCTCTACTAAATAAACTCACAAATATAATTTTCTTTTCTTTTATAGTTGGGTACCCACTCTAAATCCTAATGATGTGGCCGATCGTATTATTACTGCCATTAAGAAGAATGAAAAAATTGCCATAATACCCGGTTACATTAAACTACTACTTTCTTTCAAATGGTACGTTCAAATACTTAACTTTAAGAAGAATTTAAAATCCAAATTTTCTATCTTCTCTAGGACCTTCCCTTGGGGCTGTATTTCCGGTCTCCTAAGACGTCTAGTACCCGATGCATCTCCTCATGGTGTAGCACAAAAATCTTTACTAAATATTTACAAAAAATCTTCATTCTCCAAACCAGCTCCTGCTCTAATATCTTCTACGCCTCTTATTACCGATATTGGTACGAATACATTTAAGGAACCTCTAACCAAAGCGGGATCATTGCTCATACAACGTTCTCCATCACTGGGAGAACGTGTTTTATAAATCTGTATATAACAAATTTTATTAGTTTAGTCTTTTTTCTATTTTAAAATGTTTTTCTCTTATTTAGTTAATTAAGTTTAGGAAAACTAAGTTTAAACCTTTAAGAGGTCTAGTTAATTAAGTTTTGTTTTTTTTTTCATAGATTTTTACGTGCTTTTAATTTATTAAATTGGCATATTTTTTAATTTAACTTGTTTAATTATAGTAATTTTAATGAATTAGTTTAATTAATAACAGTTTTTTTTATTTAGTTGTAGTTAGACAAAATTTAGGAAAAAAATTCATAAGAATTAGGAAAAGAAATACTCTATTTTTATAACAATTTCAAATTAAAAGTATTGAAAAAAATAGTTTAAATAAGAATAGAAAACATATCTTAACATTTTGTTAAAAGGTGGCAACATCAAATAATAATAATAAAAAACTTAAGGCCACCTTGGTCTTCATAAAATAGTAGACATTGTTTTTTTAATAAAAATTCTTAAACTAATTTTAATTTGTTCCTCCAAACTGGGACTTTAAATTTATTTTAAGAATTTTATTTTCAGTACCTCAAATTTTGAACTGTGATCAATTTCCCTTAAAAATTATGTAAAATGTTTATATTGTTGAGTATTTCCTTTTCCTTTAAGCTTATCGATTTTTACATTAAAATATATAAATTTTGTTAGTGATATTAAAATAAAATAATAATAAAAGATTAAAAAACATAAATAATTTTTTAATGAGTTAATTAATCAGGGTCTTTTTTATAACGCAAATAATACCATTTAAAATACTTTATGTTTGTACAATAATTTTGGGTGTAAGTTAATAATTTATCATAATACAATCTATTATATATATACAATCTATATAAACAAACTATATCAATCCTTAAAGCTTAATAATTTTATACTCATTTCCCAATTCCCAAAAGTCTTTACAATCTCTCTCCAATTCCTCTGTAATCCTATTTCCAGTAAAAATCAATTATCCCCAATTCCCCTTTTCCCATTTTAAAATCGTTTTCATTTCCTAACTTCATTCCCGTAACCACCCTATTCTAATACATTTTTCCCATACATTCCTAAATCCTCAAATCCTTTCTTTTGTCTTAAGACTTGTCCAGTATAAATCTAAATCTCGAAAAAAAATATTCAAAATTAAAACACATATTTAAACAACACAATACATATTTACTAAGTGTATTTTATATAAAAAGTCATGTTTATTGCAAAAAATAAAATATATTAAAAATACTTTATAAAAAATTAATTGTTACATGGTTTATTTCATTGTTTTTATATTGTTCTATTTCAATTCTAATTCATTTCAAATTCAGTTCTAATTCTTGAAAATTTTTTACCAAGCGCCATTTTGACTTTACTTCCCGTAATCAATTTACAAAAAAATATAAAAGATTTTGTTCATAAAAAATATGTTTATATTTATTTAATTTAGTTCTTATAAATAAAATATATTTTATTGTCATTTACTCTCTTATTTTTCTAACCTACAAAAATGGATTACTTTGTTTGCGATTAACCTCCTTTGGTACAATATATATTCCAATAGGATTTCTATATATAGGACTTTCCATTAAGTAACTATTACGTTGATCCTCTTCAAAACGAGCATACTCTCTGGCATCTTTGACTCTCACACAAGTCCAAATTATTAAAATAATGAGAAGACCCAAAATAAATGTAGCAACCGAAACAAAACCTATAACAGCCAAATAATTGACTGGTTCACAATTATTTAATTGTATAATTAAATAATTTTCGGATTGACCCATAGTTTGATAAGTAAAATAATGATCACATTTAATGCCAAATTTATTTTCTACACGGGCCAGGCAACGTATATCGGCATCTGTTAATGAAAGAATAAAATTTAAGATTTTATTATATTTATGTTAATTGTTACGATTTTTACCTATTTCCTCTGATACAAAGGCCGTAGTAAATCGTTCATTTTGTTCAGCGCTGGAACAAAGATCCGTGGTTCTTTCACATTTACCCATATCAGTTTTCTCTTCTATCAAACATGTTACACAGGGCTCATAGAAGGCACAAAGTTTATTTTCTGTCTCAGAACCGATTTCGCAAAATTTACCCATGTACGGTTCATTACACAAACATTCACCACACTCACAGTAACCACGCCCCGAACATATTTCTCCTGTAGGTCCTATACAACCCTCTGTACTCTCTTTACAATTGCAACGATTACCCGACCAACCGTATTTACAAACACATTCTCCACATATACAATCAGCCCTCTCGGGATCGCAATCTATGTTACATTCGGGACACTCGCAGAATTTCCCATTGAAACCGGGAAAACAAAAACAGGTTCCACAATCACATTCACCGCGATTTGAACATACGGGACCCAGTTCACTTGATTCTCCAAATTCTAAAGGTTGGCGACACTGATTTTCTATAGCTTCTTTGGTGGTGACATTAGTGGTTTCAGTGGGGCAGTTACAAAAGGTACCGGTCCTAAAAATATTTTATAAGAGTTATTGGCATTTAGAAAAGTGTTCATATGTATTTTACCATCCCGCATCACATTGGCACATGCCACATAGCAAGTAACCATTGTCACTGCATTGAATACGTCCATCCGCATCTTCCGGTTGAGGTTCTTCCCCACAGGGACAAGGTTTTTGTATATCCACCTCAATGTCCATATATTCATTTAAAGCTGATTCTTCCACACGGATTTTATGGGTCTAAATTGAAATTGTAAATGTTAAAAATTTTTTCATCACTTTAGCTGCTTTTGTGAACTTACATAAACCCCATTATCGGGAAAATCGGTAAGTGTTATATTGATATAAAAATCCACAGTTTTACCCAGTTCCACATTATTGCAATAATTGCGTTTTCTTAAGGAGGGAAATTGACCACCACAATCCGTTTCATATTCCATTTTAATAAAATCAGGACTATTATCGGTAAACTGGGTACGTTTTATAAAACTCTCATAACTGTAAAGTGATAGAGATATGTTATATTGTACCATACTCCTTCCAATGCTCCCCAACTTACCTTTTCTTAATCAATTCCAAAATGTTTGAAGAATCCGCTCGCAATATCTCCACATTTGTAATTTCTTTCATTAAATTACTAATTTCCCGATAGGTGGTCACCACCTGTTGGGTCACGGCAAATATTACACTTATTTTTCTCTTTACCAATTCCCGATAAATTTCCTCTAACGAAGGATAATCATATTCCAAGGATCCCAAATATTCTCCTTCGGGACTTAAGTGACATTGCTTATCATTACGTTTCACTATACCCGCCAAAAGACCATCTCCCGCAAAATGCATAAAACCATCAGTGACCATTATAACGACTTTACGGGCCTCTTCTTTCCAACCGATTTCTTTAGGACACACTAATACTTGCATAAGAGCATCAAAACCTCCCTCAAGATTATCTAAATTTCCTGTGACTTTACTACCATTAACCGATTTTACAAATAGAGTTTCATCTTCGGTCAAAGATAAATGATGTCTATAACCATAAGTTGGTTCACAAATAGTACCCTCTGTAGCACAAGGATTTGATTTTAAATGTGGCATAATCATGGGCATTTCTGGTTTATCAGCAAAACTACCAAAACCCAAACGATAATTTGAGGTTAAATTACTTAAGGTGGTGGCAAGTTCGGAACCCAATTTTACTAAGGTATCACGATCATCTCTCATGGTCCAAGTGAGATCCATAAGAACATACAAATCCAATGGGTTGTTTCGAGCCGGACGGTATGTTAACTTAATGCGTTCGGAATGGGCTGTAAAAAAACATTTGTAATTGAAATATAGTCAATTCTACTAACTGTAAAAATATTTATCTACAAAAATCAATATTCTAACAATGTTATTTTTTATTTATCTCTCTCACATCTGTCAGTTTTAATTATTGACACTTAATATTTACTGGTTTCATGTTCTACCATGTAGTTCTCCTAATAATGATAAGATCTCACCCGTAACGAGAGTAAAAGTGTTAACAATTAATGTCTTGACAAATTCAAAATGTAAACAAAATCAAAAGCACACATTCACACAAAACTATAAATATATATTCAGATGTAGGCGCAGTGAAATAGTGATGACATACAAACCTAAAAGACACCATGAAAAATAATAGTAAACAGTAGTTGTTGGTTCATTCTGTCAACTTCCATAACAAATTCTCTAACAAGAATTATTTAATAAATATTTTAGATAAGAATGTTTGTAGGAGCCCAACGTGGAACGTGGAACTAACACACACACACAAACCCTAAACAAATGTGCAGAGAAAACAAAAGAAATGTTTTAAAGAGAGTTTGAAGAGAAATATGAAATACGTTACACTATTTGAAAAGTTTTTATTATAAAATGAACTTTTAAGTGTAACTAAGGAGTGAGATTGAAAAATGCTTAACTCATGTTACCATTAAAACTTTTAACCCAAAAGGTATTTTATTTTTTTATCATGTTACCTTTGTAAAACATGTCAGTTGTTACGTTTTATATTAAACTAATGAATATTTAGTTAATCTGATTAAAATTAGTGACCAGAAAAAGAGCGTACTGAAATAATTAAATATGATGTTTTGTTTTAAAAGGCAAACAATAGAAAGCATTTTCAAATTGACAAATTTTTCGTAATTTCCAAGTCAAAAATTTTATCTTACTGATGTTGGTGGAATCTTGAAGAAAAATTTAGAACCCAAAAGCAGTCAAAACATCCCAAAACTAGTTTATAGTGTGAACTCTAGACTAGTTTACAGTGTGAATTTTAGACTAGTTTATAGTGTAAATTTTAGACTAGTTTATAGTGTGAACTCAAGACTAGTTTCTAGTGTGAACTCAAGACTAGTTTCTAGTGTGAACTCAAGACTAGTTTCTAGTGTGAACTTTAGACAAGTTTATAGTGTGAGCTTTAGACTAGTTTATAGTGTTAACTATGGACTAGTTCATAGTGTGAACTTTAGACTAGTTTATAGTGTGACCTTTAGACTAGTTTATAGTGTGAACTTTAGGCTAGTTTATAGTGTGAACTTTAGGCTAGTTTATAGTGTGAACTTTAGACTAATTTATAGTGTAAACTATGGACTAGTTTATAGTGTAAACTACGGACTAGTTTATAGTGTGAACTTTAGACTAGTTTATAGGGTATGTTATAGACCAGTTTATAGGCTAAGTTATAGCGCAATTTATGGTGTAATCTATAGACCAATTAATAGTGCAAAATGCAGACTAGTTTAAAGTATTATCTTTTTTAATAGTTTATATAGTAAACTATAGAATAGTTTGCAGCATAAATTGAAGACTGGTTTATAATGTAAACTTTAGAAAAGTGTTAACTTTAGAGTTTAGACTAGTTATAGTTTACACTATTAACTAGTCTATAGTTTACGTTAAAAACTAGTCTAGAATCTGGTCTAAAGTTTACACTATAAATCAATGTAAATTTCATACTATAAGTATATAGTTTACACTTTCAGCTAGTCTATTGTTTACATGATATACTAGTCCACAATTTACCCTTTACACTAATATATTATTTGCAAGCCTATAGTTTACGCTAGCAACTAGTCTACCCTTTATATTATGAATTGGTCTAGTCTATGCATCAGCCAGTAATTCAACCCATATAATAGTATATAGTTCATTCTTGACCAAAGCCTTTGGTTACACTATTTGCTTATCTATTATTTACACTGTGCAATAGTCGAAAATTTTTAGTTTTCATTTTGAAGTTCCGAATCTTTTCGTGTAGTGTAAATGATAAAAATAAAGCAAAACAAAACAAATAACAAAATAATAATAATAACAACAAACTATAACCACTAGATAACATTGGACCTCAGATATCTTATCTCTAACTATTTAACGATTAATCGTATATTTGTAGCAAAAAAAATCTAATTTTTATGACTAAATTTTGTAATTAATAAAATTATTTAAAAATGTCCAAAAAGTTTTTTTCAAGAAATTTCAAAACTTACATTTAACCAACTTTAAGTAAATTCTTTGTGGTTGCACCTGAACTGCTCGGTTATTAGACAATTCATAATCTTTAAGATCAACGTTGTTGAGAGTTTGAAATTCCGGTTCATTTTCGTAGATATGATCACTATGACAACCATATTCGAGTAGTTGAGAACGATTTAAACAACGATAACGTAATTCGTATTGCTAATAATTTTTAAAGATCTTTATTAATAAATTTCGATATTATGATTTAAAAATGTTCACTTTATAAAAATCACCTTATCCGTACACCAGGCACATGAAATGTCAGCACTTAAACAACCTTTACAAGTATCTTGATGAATACATGGACTCTCTTAAATTATATAAAATAATTAACACATTTTTTAATTAAATATTTGTATTTCAATCATTTTTTTTGTTTAATATTTGTCATAATTTAGAACACACCTGCTTTTAGAACACTTAATTGTATAAACAAAATTGTTATAATTAAATATTTCAATTCACTCATCATTTTTGTTTCCTTATTTGCTTTAGAATATTTTCAAAATTAAACTTATTTAATTTTTATTTTGTTTATTAATTAACCTTAACATTATTATTTATTTTTAAATATTAATAAAAAAAGCTCTTTCCTTTGCCTTCTCCCAACTCGTACTAAATTCTTAAAATTATTTTTATTTTGTTAAAAATTTGTTAAATATTTTTGCGTGAGTAAAATTCTCTAACATTTATTTGTTCTTATCAACAAAAAATAGTTGATAAACAAAATTATAACAATTTGCTTCATTTAACTTAGATATTTAATAAATCGCCCCAGTTTCGAAAGGGGTGGTTGTTTGTGAGGAGCTGCTGTTCTCTGTGACCAAATGATTGTTGACACCTTTTCAAACGATGCGTCGTATTACTATTTATTTTATTATTTAGTCATGTGGAAAAGCATTTTAAAGAAGTGCATTAAAATGTCATGGTTTATATCTATATAGTCTACGACATATTGTATACATAACTTAAGTAAATAATCTGGTGTAGTGTAAATATGTACACACGTGAGAAAAAACACTATGCTGCAGCTCACTTTGTTTTTATAACATGAATTAGAAATCGATCAGTAATAACTCTAATAACTGTTTAGTCGACAAGTTGCAATATCATATAATAGACCCCATAGTTCACCCAACTCTATAGTTTACACTATAAACTTCATATGCGATGCTCTACAAAGTAGTCTATAGTTTACATTACAACCAGTCTTTATTTGCATTATAAGCTAGTCTATAGTCAACAATATAAACTTGTCTATAGTTACACCTCGGACAAGTTTTTACTTCTACAATTTACTTTACGAACTAATCTGCAGTTAAATTTATAAAACCCTTAATTTTAAAACCATAATCTGGTCTTTAACTAGTCTATAGCTTACGCCAAAAACAAGTCAAATAAATAACACCGAAAGCTAGTCAACAGTTTACGCTACAAACTATAGTTTACACTATAAACTAGTCTATAGTTTACACTATAAACTAGTCTATAGTTTACACTATAAACTAGTCTATAGTTTACACTATAAACTAGTCTATAGTTTACACTATAAACTAGTCTATAGTTTACACTATAAACTAGTCTATAGTTTACACTATAAACTAGTCTATAGTTTACACTATAAACTAGTCTATAGATTACACTATAAACTAGTCTATAGATTACACTATAAACTAGTCTATAGATTACACTATAAACTAGTCTATAGTTTACACTATAAACTAGTCTATAGTTTACACTATAAACTAGTCTATAGTTTACACTATAAACTAGTCTATAGTTTACACTATAAACTAGTCTATAGTTTACACTATAAACTAGTCTATAGTTTACACTATAAACTAGTCTATAGTTTACACTATAAACTAGTCTATAGTTTACACTATAAACTAGTCTATAGTTTACACTATAAACTAGTCTATAGTTTACACTATAAACTAGTCTATAGTTTACACTATAAACTAGTCTATAGTTTACACTATAAACTAGTCTATAGTTTACACTATAAACTAGTCTATAGTTTACACTATAAACTAGTCTATAGTTTACACTATAAACTAGTCTATAGTTTACACTATAAACTAGTCTATAGTTTACACTATAAACTAGTCTATAGTTTACACTATAAACTAGTCTATAGTTTACACTATAAACTAGTCTATAGTTTATACTATAAACTAGTCTATAGTTTACACTATAAACTAGTCTATAGTTTACACTATAAACTAGTCTATAGTTTATACTATAAACTAGTCTATAGTTTACACTATAAACTAGTCTATAGTTTACACTATAAACTAGTCTATAGTTTACACTATAAACTAGTCTGTTGTTTATACAACAAACTGGTCTATAGTTTAGCACCTAAACTAGTTTATATTGTCTATAGCTTACGCTGTGAACATTATAAACTATTAAAGTTTTATAACTCTTTTGTTTATTAAAAAAAACTATTATGAGCACCATCTATTGTGAATCTCTGTTAACTTTCCTTTATTGTACATGGCAATACCATGGCTGACACTCACTTTCGTTCATAGTTGTGTGTTAATCGTAGTAAATTTTTTTACTCCCTTAACATAACAACTGGTTTTGTTATGTTTGACACCGGCGAATTGCACAAAATAACAACGAGTATAATAACAACAAACACATACCAATTAGAAAAACCAAAGCGAAGTATAAACAAAACAAAGCAGAATAAGGAAAAATTACATTACGATAAGAAAAAACTACTCCAGTTGGAAAACGACGGCGGCGTAGCGCGTAAAATAAAACGAACGTGTGCGGATGGAGAAAATTTTCAATAAATTAAAGGATAATTAATAAAGAGTTTTAGTTATAAAATAAGATAAAAGTGTTTATTAATCAGAAAAAAACAAATAAAGTTATAAACAAAAGTGTGCTGAGAAAGTAGAGTATAAAAATTTAAGGTTTAAGAAAATTTTATTGAAAAAAATTTTAAGCAAATTCCTTAAAAGTTGTGTGAAAAAATATTTAATGGCTGCTGGTTTCTTTTGGGTGAAAAAAGGCGAAAAGTTTGTCCAAGAAAATTCTAATTGGAAAATGGTTTAAATAAGAATTTATAAAAGAAAATTAATAAGATTTTTAAGGAATTTTAAGAGCGAGTGTGAAAATTGCCAAATAGAAGGAAAAATGCTTGTTAGTGCAAGTTTGTTGGTGCATAAAAACATGTGTTTGTGTGTAAAATTGTTTTTGTTATAGAGCCACCAAAAAGAAGTTGTAGCCACACAAAATTGAAAACAAAAACAATAACAACCACTTATAGAAAAAATAACTAGACGTTGACGTTCTGCCAACGTTGGCATCTGCATTTAGGGATTCTGCTCACAATTGTTTTTGTACAATAACAACAACTTTAAAGAATTAACAATAATTTAAGCCAAATAAAAACAAATCAATTTCTTGTTGGTATTTATACGAGTGCATGTGTTTATTCTTGTTTAAAGGAATTATTAAAAAATCGAAAGAAAAAAAACGAAAGAATTTTTTTGTGTGTTTTCGTGGTCGTAGTCGTCGCGGTTGTTGCTCGTCGCGATTATTGTAAATATAATAAATATAATCGTATTAAAATAGTGTTTTTTAGTTAATAATTAACAAATATATCAGTGTTTTAATTAACTAAAATAAAATTTTAAACAATTAATAAATTTAGTGAAAATTTAATTAAATAAAAAACAAAATTAAGTAAAAAATATTAGTATTTGTGTGTGTTAATAAACGTAATTTTCTATTGGTAAATTGTTGTTATAAAATAAAATCGCGCTCTTAATATTATTAAACTCTTAGAAAAAATTAAGAAGAGTAAAGTTAAAAAAGAGTTTTTGTATAAAAAACACCAGCAAAACTGAGCAGAAATTATTTAGCAGCAACAACCATTAAATCAAGTGCATGTGAATGTAAGTGTTTTGCATACATAAATTAACTTAATTATTTTTAAATCATAATTTCTTTTCAAAAAACTATCTCTTCATAAAAATAATTATAAAGCTTCTTAAAATTAAAGTTCTTTAAATCCCATAAATCAAAAAGCAAAATATAAAAAAATCTCTTCTTCAAAAACTAAAAATCGTCTGCTGTTTTTTGTTCTCTGCCTGCAATAACGTTGCTGCTATTGATGCTGCTGCCGCTGCTGCAGTCTCTGTTTTGTTAAAACTTCATTTCCAGCTTCTTAAAGTGTTGTGTGTGTTCTTTTCTCTTCAGTTTTTTAAATTTGTTTTTATTTCGTGTTATACCTTTCGTCTTTCTTTTATTTTGCTTACTCCTCAAGTTAATGTAATTGCAAAAATAAAGTAGTAGAAGAGAGATAAAAACAATTCAAGAAATAAGGTAAGTAAACAAAACCAAATAAAAATAATTTATTTAAGTGACTTTTTTTCAATTCGTTAGTTTTTTTTGTTGAATAGCGAATTTAATAATGTTAATGCAAATTTGCCTAAACTTTAGAAATCGGATAAATAAGGATTTTTATTTCAATATATTTTTGGAACATATTTTAGGAAAATATAAAAGATAAATTTTAAATATTAATTGAATTTTGATATTTAAATAAATTAATTAAATTGCAAAAAAAATAGTTTAAATGTGTTTTAATACAAATATAATTTATGAAAAATTTATTATCAGTAAAAACTGATTAACTTTTTAATGAAATAAATTATAAAATTATAATTTGCCTTAATCATTTAAATCAATTTATATATTATTGTAGGGTTTCCATTTTCCCGGGTTTTTATCCTGGGAATTTGCGGGTATTTATCATTCCCGCGAATTACCGAGTTAAATTAGAAAATAATATATTCTATAAAACTACACTCGAACATCGATTTGCATCCTTAATGGGGAATGGAGAAATGCGATGCAAATCAAATTTACTTTTTATATAGATGCACTGAAATGTAATTTATAGGGTTCAAAATCATGAGAATTTCCATTACCACTAGAAATAGTATTGTGTTCAGGTCGTAGTAAATTGAAAAAGCTTTATTTTTGATTACCCTTGTTAAACCATGTATCCTAAATAAAAGAAGAGACTCCATCATAAACCATGAATGATTTCTTGCTATAATACACTGAACCAAATGTCGTAGGTAATATTAACGGAAAATTTTCTTAGAACTTTAAAGAAAAATGGAAAAAAAAACAGATTTACAAAATTTCTCTTTAAATTTAAGAATTTTCTTTAAAAATAAAAAAGTTAATCAAAAAAATTCTACACAATTTTATTATTATCCGGTGCGCTTTAAAAATTCTCCTCAGTCCTAAATCTCAAAAGAAATTTCACAAATCAATGTGAATTAAAAAATGAAATTGGAAATAGGAAATAGGGGCTACTTCCCCCCTCAACCTATCCGTTTTACATTTTGTCCAGTAAAACAGTTCTTTGAAGAAGCCATTGGGTTCAAATTTAAAAATTTTCGCTGTTACAGTTCTTCCCTTGGACCTTAATGGTTTATGTATTAATTTGTTACAATAATTTAACGTAATTTTTTCCCTAATTTAAACTAAATTTAACTTTAATATGGTATTTAAATTGCATAAGACTTATTAATTTATTATTGTCAATTTGAATAATGTATGATTAAAATTGATTAATATTAATTCAAATTAACCGCATTTTTATTAAAGGAAAAAAAAACACTCATATTGACAAATTTTCGTCAATTTTAAGAATTTACGAAAGTTTTCGTTATGATAAATAAAGCTTTCGTTGGTTGATTATTAAACAACTTTTCTTCAATTCTACACCCTTTTTCGTTATATATTAACTGCATTTTTTTAATTCAATATATCGTATTTAGATTGAAGTGGTGTGATAACTGTTGTAGGTGCTAGTCCAAGAGCTATTAATATATTAACAGCCATTTCATTTTTACTGTATTAAATCGTTTAATTACGTCTAATTTTAATTCCAAACTTACTTTTCTTTAACATTGACTCATTTTATTATGTGTTTCTAGCGACACAAATCGAAATCAAAACGACGCAAATCGAACCGACACGAAACAGGGTCAAAACGGCGCAAATCGCCCCGACGTAATTGCAACGACGTAAATCGATATTTTTCAATTCTTAAAAAGTGGCACAAATCGAAACGACGTAATTCGGGACTCTAGTGTAATGTAGGAATCCTATAATCAATTATGTCGAATCTTAAATATACTCAAAATCTCATTAAACTCTTATCTATTTAGTAGCCGTTATTTGAAGCTGTTATACTTGAACTGTTTTCTCTTATGGAAGTCATATTAGAATGGAATTGATGTTCTCAAAATTCAGCATAAATGTTTACGTCAAGTCTAAAGTAATTTTAGCCACATTGCATTGAAAGACAACAAATTGCGATTTATATTCTGATATTCTATTAATTCGATTAAGTTGAGTTTTAGTGTGATGATGAGTTCGGTTGAAATCTATATATATATAACAGGAAGTATATATATGTAAAGTCCTAAAATTTTGCAGCAATTATGCTACTGAAACAACATCACTCCAATACTATGGGACTTATATGATAAGGGGAGAGGTACCCCTTATACAAAAAAAATTAAATTACTTCTAATTAATTTAAGTCGATCATACAGGACTTACTTAAAATTAAAAATTTGCCTTGGCAAAACAAAGTTTGCCCGGTCTATTAGTCGGTGTATAAATATTTGCTATTGAAGCGATATAGTAGGTTTTAATTAGGAAACTGCTGAAATAATGACAAACAATCTGGCAAAATTTCATTGAATTCATAGATGATAATTTCTGAAGTTACATACAGAGGCAATTCCTTCATTTAAATTTCTTAAAGATCAGAAATAATATATATTTTTGATCAGAAAGAATAGGTGTTCGTTTGATATTGAAAATTGTTTATTATCGAACAAAACAATAAGTCTGTCCTCTAAACAATGAACTTATTTAAATATTCTCAGTGTTTTTTTTTTGTGGCGAATCCGAAATATTTCTTGTTCAGTCCATTTTCCGTATGATTTAATTAAAATTTATTTTCTCATTTTAAACGCCCTCTTAAATATCAATTTTAATTAAAAATTTATTTACGACTTTAATTAATATTCAAATGTGGAGGCTCATTTCTATTCACTAGATTACAAATCTCTTTAAATGATTTAATAAAATTTGTATATTTTTAATGTCATTCTTTACATCATTATAAAATGTATTAAGTCAAATTTATTTTATAGCTAAAACATAAAAATTAATTAAGTCTTTTCCCTTAAATTACTAATTTTATAGTTATTATTTTTTTGTTTATGGGTCCTAAGATTTTAAAGACTCTACTTTATGAATATAAGTTGAACTGATTTTATTGAAAATTTTATTTGAGAGGGAAGATTAAAAGAAATTGAAATTTTATTATTTTCAAACTTGATTATGGATATTTATAACTTACTATTTCGGGATTAAGAGTCATAAAAGATTTATGCAAATATAAGGCTTCTTTAAAACTACTTGAGACGATTTTTATTTATTTATTAAATGTTTTATGTGGTTCATTGTTCGAATATAAACGCAGTTTTGTTTCTAATAGTTTTTTATTGTAGAAAAATTGCTACCAAAGAGGTCTGATAAACAATCTAGATTTAAAGACTAGAAAATAGAAATTCGTTATGCAAAAAAAGTATTGATCTTATTCGCTATAGTGTGAAACATTATTCGAGAATAATTGATTGGAATTTAGAAGCTTTTTAGAACGCTGACGGTACGTTCTAGTGAGAGCATCCAAGTATTCTTTTAGTATAGAATTTTATCAAATATTAAATTCGATACAAAGGAAATTGTATAATGAATTGAACTTAGGTTTTTTCATTATTCTTATGGTTGTTCCTTTCACTTGTTCGAAACAAAAAAATAACCATCTACGATCCCATAAAGTAAGTAAATTCTTGCACCATATACAAATAATTATCGATTTAGCTGTGTCAGTCTATCGGAAACATTCTGCTAAACTCAATAATTTACTTTTTTTCAAGTATAAATGGAATTATACTCCACGGTTTGCTATTTTAAATTGGTAATTTTGGTTCAATAATAACAAAACTTGTTCCAATATTATATAAATCGGTTCATATTAAATTGTAGCACCTAAATATGGACCCTTCTATGTGCATTGGTCCACAGTTAACCACATAAGTTTCCATGGTAAAAATGAGTAGAATAGCTATTTCCTAAACCAAAAGATTCAGTTCTTATTGTTATTATTTTGCAACACAAGTCAAATTTGGTACTTTTTAGATTTGGTCCTTTTATGGAAATAAGGCTAATAATTATATTTTGGTACTTTTTTTACTCTGCTTTTCAAATCAAAATAAAATTCAACAAATCACAAATGCAAGTTCTGTACATGTAAATAATTTTGTATAATATTATGGAATCACAAATTATAGGTAGAAAAAAAGGCCCAAAAAAGGGGAAAATGAGTTGTTATATTAAGTTAAAAGTTTTGTTTTCGGTCATAAGTAGTACCAGACTTGATACTATTATGTTGAACTTTTTGGATTCTCTGAAGGTTTAATTTGGTTTTTAAATAAAAATGGAGAAAAATTGTACTTCTTTACATTTAGACAATTTGGAAATAAAGTGTTTTTGTTTTATATTGGATTTCTTTCAGTCCCCATATCTAGATTTTATGTTTTCTCTTTAATTTTCTTAAAAAAGTTTCGCTTTTTATACCTTTTTATACCATTTTGTCCTTAAAGTGCAAATGCTATATAAGTTTTCCTTATAGTGATCAAATTATTTGATTCTCTATACGACTTTAAACCAAATCTGGGGATTTTTAAAATTTTATTTGAAAATATCGTAAAAATTTATTCAAATCTTTCGAAATATAAGCATTTTTCACAAGTTTATCACTTGATTTTAAAGGTTTTCTCAAATATCGGCTCATTTCTTTAAATTTACTGAAGAGAATTTTTGGATCTAAATTGGAATTTCTTAGGAAAATGAAAATAATCAGGCCATATTTTACTGACTTGCGATACAAAGTTGGATAAAATTTACTATATTTTATATTCATTATATGATTAGTGAAAAATTTCAAGAATTCTTCGTTTGAAATTAGAGTTTGTTTCAGATATCAGTGTTTATCTTTCAATTTACTGATTAGTAGATTTTGATGTTTTTAAATGGGAAACAGGTCAACAGATAATACTCAGATCAAATTTCATTGACATCTGACCAATGGACGACAAACAAACATACTGATAGACTGATGTAGATAATTTGAATAAGATTTCGATTTGATCTCAGAAAATAGAGTCCTTATGTAGACTAAAAATATTGAAAGTATTTTAAGTTACAGATAGTTTTGATCCTTTTCCATTGTGCTTTTAATTATAACATGGTAGTAAAAAATCATATATTGAACTCACTATTACTCCATTTAGTTTAAATTAAATTTATCTATTCAGTTTTTTCTTTTTTTTTTACAAAAAACATATATTCTCCAAATTAAACTAGTGTTTTACTCTTGACAATTATTGTTGTTCTAAATTCAATAAAAAAATCTTTTAATTACTGTTGCGCCAATTTAAAATTTTAATAATATTAGTTAATATTTTTATTTAAAAAATGAATTTTTATAATAGTAAAAAAAAATGAATTTAAATTTAGTTTTGTTAAGTGTAGAAATAATTAATTTTAATGTTAGTAAACCCTGTTGCTTAATATGTTAAAAGCAACAGGGTAATGTAAATAAAAAAGTAGGCTTTTTTTATACATAACAAAATAAAATGAAGAAAGTACTTGCAAAGTATAAGTGAATTAAAGCGGTCGTGTTTTTTATTTTGTTAAAAATTAAATTATAAATTGTTTGATTTTAATTTTTTTAATTCTTAAAAACTCTTAAGAATACATTTTGGCGCCCGAGCAGGGACACTATTAATAAAAAGTGTAAATAATTATTATAAAAAGTGTTCTAAATAATATAAAAAGTGTTTTTTTTTATATATAAAAAGTGTTTTTTAAATATAAAAAAGTGTTTTTTAAAATAATTAAAAAAAAAAAAAAACATTAAAATAAAAACACAAAACAATTTAAGAAAAAGCATAAATAAAAAACATAAAAAAAAACAATCTAATAAAAAAAAATTGATTAAAAAAAAATAAATAAGAAATTTCGAAGCCTGTTCCTGATGTCACCTCGTTGCCGTTGCATCCTTTGTAGAGCTGAGAGTAATCAGGGGAGTAATTCTGATTCATCCGAACAACAGGTAAAAGTGTAAAAAATATTTGTGTTAAACCTTAAATTTGTAATTTAATCAAATTTAAGAGATTTTTTGTAAATTATTCAAAAATATAAATAAATTGTCGCTTTTGCAAGTCGAACACAAAAAATATTTTTTACACTTCATAGTGAAACAAATTATATATTTATTTTATTTAAATAAAGAAAATAAAAAACCACCCTTAAAAGTGAAACGATCGCGAGTGTTAATTGTTTTAACTTTAAACAAATTCACAAACGTACATACTTACACTATTGTCTCATTTTATTTGAGAAAAATTTTTTGGAATTCTTTTTCTTGTTTTGCCGTCGGTATTTCAAACATTTGTTGAAAATTTTATTTTATAATTTATTTAAAGTAAATACACAATATTCGCGAGTGTTAAATTTAATTTTTTATAAAATAATTAATTTATTATTTTTTGGTCTTCTTTATTCTTTCATTCGCTGTTTGTTGAATAAAAGGTTCATATCCATTCGTTCCTATAACACTTGAATTTTTTTACATCAGCTGTAAACAGTGAGCGCGTGCACACTAGCATCGAAAGTTTAATTTCACACAAATTTAATTTACAAAGTTAAAAGAGTGTTCACACTAGCAACGAAAAAATTATTTTCGTATTATTATAAAATATTTAATAATAAGTGTGTTCATAATTTTAACGAAATTTCCAAATAAAATTTGTATACAAATTAAAATAATTAATTTCGATTTTTCTTGGTAAATAAAATAAATTTTCTTATTTTTTACCAAAGGCTGATCAAGTGTTTTTGAAAAATTTAATAAATTATTATAATTAGGAATAAAGTCGTTTTCAACAATAAAAGAATAAATTTTGGAAACATATTCCGAATATTGTGTAACCGACGAGAGAATAATTCGAAATCGGGAATAATCGTATCCTTAAAAAAAAAAAAATATTTCGGCCTATAAATTAATTAGGTCGTACATTTTTACTTTGAAAAATTTCATTTTTTTTATAAAATTTCATGATGACTGGTAAAAGACGTCAAGATTCTCCTTCCAAATCGGAAACTTTGGAGAAATTATTAGTAAAAAAGGCTAAAGTTGTACAAAATATTGCACGAATTCGTCAATCTATTCGGGAAAAGACGATTTCATTCAACCCTATTGAACTAGAATGTCGATTAGATATTCTAGTGAATTATATTGACCAAGCAATGAAGCTACAGTCAGAAGTGGATAATTTAGATCCCGATAATGACGATAGAGCTGAGCTTGAGGATATTTGTGTGTCTACAAAATCAATGTTTTTGAGTATCTTGGCCAAAAATAGAAAAATTAGTGTGCCTGAAACATCCTTTAGTTTACAGTCGCATCAGTCAAGACTCCCAAATATGAAGCTCCCCAAATTTAGCGGAAAATATTCCGATTATAAGAATTTTATGAGCTTATTTGAGAACTTAGTCCACAATGACCCGACGTTGACAGATATAGAAAAATTTAATCATTTGATATCATGCTTATCCGATGAAGCTTTGGGTACAGTCAAAGCTTTTCAGATTTCTGAGGAAAATTACCCCAAGGCATTAGCCAGTTTAAAAAAGGTTTATGATAATGAGTGTTTGATATTTTTTGATAATATCGCCAAACTTTTCGATCTTCCAGAGATCACGAAACCTTCAGCTTCTGCTTTGCGAAGCATGATCGATACTGTTTCTGCAATTTACGACTCACTTTTGACAATAGGTGATGACAAGAAAATTACAAATGCTATTTTAATACATTTAGTGATGTCAAAAGTAGATCCAGTCACAAAATCTAAGTGGGAAGAACAGCTAGATTTCGAAAAGCTGCCACTCTGGTCTGACTGTGAAACCGCCTTGAACAAACGATATCAACATATTTCTGCTGATGAATCTTCAAGTTCAAGACCGAGGTTGAATAAGAATAAAACTGATAATTCTAATAAAAAACATAACAGAACATCACTAAATATTACGAAATCGAAACAATCTGCTGAAAAATGTATGTTTTGTAAATCAAATCAACATATAATTAACAATTGCCCTTCATTTACTGCTGAGCCTGTACTTCAAAGATTTGAGTTTATCAAATCTATGCCAGCATGTATAAATTGTTTGAAAAAAGGACATACAGTAGCAAGATGCACATCGTCTAAGTGTAGAATTTGTAGTGGATCTCACAATTCACTTTTACATAGGTATAATACTGGTTCTAATAATAACTACTCTGAACAGCCGTCGACTTCACACGCTTCTGTAAACTACTCATCTTCGGATAGAAGAATTATTCTAGCCACGGCTGTTGTGAAAGTAAGAAATAGTTCTGGTGAGTTTATATTAGCCAGAGCTCTTTTAGATTCCGGTTCTCAACCAAATTTGATTACTGAGGAACTTGCACAGCTACTGAGATTAAAAAGAGAAGGAGGCAGATTAAATTTAAATGGCATTGGCGAAACAAATTCATTTTCAAAATCTTGCGTAAATTTAACTGTCACGTCGAGGGTTAACTGTACTCAATTTACTTCGAAGTTTTGGGTATTGAGTTCAATTACTAATTTACAACCTGATGGAAATATTCGTACAACAAGCCTTAATATTCCCAAGAATATAGAATTAGCTGATCCTAGCTTTCATAGACCTCAGAAAATAGATTTGTTAATAGGCGCAGAAGTATTTTTCGATTTGATTTGTGTAGGTCAAATAAAGTTTAATTCTAGCCTGCCTATTTTGCAAAAAACATCACTTGGTTGGATTGTTACTGGAAAGTATAATCAGCCAAAGGGCTCAGATAATAACAAAGTTTTTCATATAAATACTTCTATAGAAAACGAGAGTAATATTGATTCCATAGTTCGAAAATTCTGGGAATTAGAAGATATTCCGAAAGAATCAACAAAATTATATACTGAGGAACAGCAGCAATGTGAGGACATTTTAAGAAATTCTGTGCGACGTTTATCGTCAGGACGATTTAAAGTCTCATTGCCTTTCAAATCTGATACAAAAGCATTGGGTTCATCTTTTGAAACTGCTAAGAGGAGATTTCTCGCTTTGGAGCGAAAAATTTCCAAAGACACAATTTTGAGAGAAATGTATCATGATTTCATGAAGGAGTATTTCGACTTAGGTCATATGTCAATTATAGACAACATACCAGAATTTCCTCATTATTTTATTCCACACCAATGTGTTCTGCGACCTCAAAGTACAACTACAAAACTTCGAGTAGTTTTTGATGCTTCATGTCGAACTTCTTCACAACTATCACTTAATGATTTATTAATGGTTGGTCCCACAATACAAGAAGAATTATATTCGACATTGATCCGTTTTCGCCTTAATAAATATGCAATCACTGCTGATATTGAGAAAATGTATCGTCAAGTTTTAGTTGACGAAAATAATAGAAATTATCAGTTAATCCTTTGGAGGCAGAATCCATCTGAAGATATAAAAGTGTTTAAATTAAACACGGTAACATATGGTACGGCTTCAGCGCCATTTTTAGCCATCAGATGTTTGATTCATTTAAGTGATTTATTCAAAGAGACTTTACCAATTGGTTCAAAAGTTATTCGCAGTGATTTTTATGTGGATGATTTGTTAACTGGAGCTGAAAGCTACCAAGACCTGAATATAATTCGTAACCAAGTTACTGAAATTTTAAGTTCAGCTGGGTTTAAACTTACGAAATGGTTCTCAAATCATCCTAAGTTTATAAGTTCATTGGAAAATGAAAAATTATTACAAAGTGACTCCGATTCTGCTAAAGCTCTAGGCATACATTGGGTTCCGAAGAATGATTCATTTAAGTTTCATTTGAAAGACAATTTTAAAGATTTGAAAGCGACTAAAAGAAATATTTTATCTGTTTCGTCGCGATTGTTTGATCCTCTCGGACTTTTATGCCCAATTGTAACAAAAGCTAAAATGTTACTTCAAGAGCTTTGGATACAAAAACTTGACTGGGATGAATCAATTCCTATGAGACTAAATACTTCATGGGAAAATTTCAAATCTAATTTAATGGAAATTGATTCAATTACAATCCCAAGATTCGTCCAAACAACTTCAGCAACAAAAATCCAAATTCATGGATTTGCTGATGCTTCTATTCGTGCGTACGGTTGTTGCATATATATAAGATGTTCTGAATCAAATAAAGTTGATTCAAGGCTACTTACAGCTAAATCTAAAGTCGCTCCACTTAAGACTAAATCTCTTCCGAGACTTGAGTTATGCGCTGCACACCTACTGGCTAAGTTATGGACTCGAATTAAGTTTATGATAAAATTTAAAATCGAGAGTGTTAATTTCTGGACAGATTCAGAAATAACCTTGCATTGGATAAAAACTCATCCATCCTTACTAGCAACATTCGTTTCTAATCGAGTTGCTGAAATTCAAGAATGTTCAGAAGGGATTTCTTGGCGACATGTGCCAACAAAACAGAATCCAGCTGACATTGTATCAAGAGGATGTGACGTGAATGAGTTGAAAAATTCTATTTGGTTTGAAGGACCATCGTTTCTGTTGAACGATAGTTCCAAATGGCCTGTTAACAAAAACTTTGAGTTAACGGAGAACCAACAAATATTGGAAAAAAGAAAAACGAATGTGGTTTTAATAGTAGAGGGTCAGCAAAGTTGTCTGCTTGATCTAATTGAAAAATATTCTTCATACAAAAAGTTACTACGGGTAACTGCTTTTGTATTCAGATTCATTGATATTCTGAATAAAAGAAAAATTGAAATGAATTCTATACCTACTGCAAAGGAATTGAAATGGTCGTTTTACCGACTTGTAGAGACTATCCAGAAATATCATTTTTCTGAGGAGATATCTAAATTACAGAAATCTCTTGTCTTACCATCAAGTTTGCAAAGGCTAACACCATTTATCCACAAATTTGATGAGGAAAATAGATCATTTTCACTAATAAGGGTAGGTGGGAGATTGCTAAATGCAAATTTGGATTATAATACCAAATTCCCACTTTTGTTACCGAAAAAAAATAGCTTTGTAACACTTTATTTGCGAAATCTTCATCTTGACAATTGTCACGCTGGTACTAAAGCATTAATATCTCTTTCGCGGGAAAATATTTGGCTAATTAATGCGAAAGAAGAGTGCAGCAGAATAGTTCGCAAGTGTGTTCATTGCTTCCGCTATAAACCGAAGCTTATGTCTCAAATAATGGGAAATTTACCCGCTAATAGAGTGAGAGCTACTCGACCATTTTTAATCGTCGGTGTAGACTTTTGTGGTCCCGTTAACGTTTCATTAAGAATTCGTGGCCGACCCCCATTAAAAATGTATATAGCGGTTTTCGTGTGTTTCACTTCTAAGGCGGTACATTTAGAATTAGTATCTGATTTGTCTACTGATGCTTTTCTTCTTTGTTTTAAAAGGTTCACCGCCAGGAGAGGACTGCCACAAATTGTCCACTGCGACAACGCGACGAACTTCGTCGGAGCCAGTCGAGTCATGAAGGACCTTCAACAAGCGTTCGTCAGCAGCGCCAAAGCCATCGAATCGTACGCAGCGTCGTCCGGGGTGAGGTTCAGCTTCATACCACCTCGGGCGCCCCACTTCGGAGGACTGTGGGAGGCCGCAGTCAAACAGGCGAAATTCCTACTTCTGCGCGTAATAGGAAATGCATCTCTCACCAGCGAGGAAATGGCAACAATGCTCGCAGAAGTAGAGGCGGTGCTCAACAGTCGTCCGCTAGCACCGTTGTCTCCAGACCCGAACGACGGAGAGGCGCTAACTCCAGCTCACCTATTGATCGGAGAGGGTCTGCGTTCGCTGCCGCCAGAATCCGCAGAAGAAGGGACCGGCAAAGAGGTGAAATTATGCAAGCGTTGGCGACTGCTTTGCGATCTCAAGCTGACGTTCTGGCGGGCTTGGTCGAAAGACTACATTCTGGGTCTGCAAGGCAAAGCCAAATGGCACGATCCCAAGCCGAACATCAACATCGGTCAAGTGGTAATAGTCCACGAAGACAACTACCCGCCGCAGAGTTGGCTGACCGGGAAAGTCGTCGGAATCGTGGAAGGAGAAGACGGCAAGGTCAGGGTGGCGGAGGTCAAAACCAAAAGCGGTGTTTATAGACGTCCCATTCATAAATTGGCTCCACTACCATTAGAGTGAAGACGTTTTTCCAGTCCTTCACTGGGGCCGGAATGTTGCGCCAATTTAAAATTTTAATAATATTAGTTAATATTTTTATTTAAAAAATGAATTTTTATAATAGTAAAAAAAATGAATTTAAATTTAGTTTTGTTAAGTGTAGAAATAATTAATTTTAATGTTAGTAAACCCTGTTGCTTAATATGTTAAAAGCAACAGGGTAATGTAAATAAAAAAGTAGGCTTTTTTTATACATAACAAAATAAAATGAAGAAAGTACTTGCAAAGTATAAGTGAATTAAAGCGGTCGTGTTTTTTATTTTGTTAAAAATTAAATTATAAATTGTTTGATTTTAATTTTTTTAATTCTTAAAAACTCTTAAGAATACAATTACTTTTAAATTGTTTATAATTTTAATGAAATTAGTTGACAATTCATTGTTCTATGTTTTTTATATTTTTATACCCTCCACCTCCACAAGTGGTGAAGAGGTCATATTAAGTTTGTCATTCCATGTGTAACGCTAAAATGGATTAATCGTAGATCCCACAAAATATATATATTCATGCATCAAATCAATATCTGAGTGGATTAAGCTGTCTTTCTGTGCGTCTGACTGTCTATTGTTGGCACGCACACATCCGTCTGAGTGTTAAATTATATAAATCGATATAGATACAAATGATATAGACCGATGACTGAGACATTGTCTCTATATAAATATCTATAAATTTTTGTAAAATTGTCAAGTATAAATAGACAAATTAGAACACAATTTTGCCATAAAATTTAATTATATATACTTCATAATCAATCCAAATATTATCAAAATCGGTTCTGAGAAAAAAAATTGCAGCCTTAAACTTTATGATTAATTTTATAATTCTTTGTTTATTTAAGAAAAACTTTTATATATTGTATACGTTTGTGAGTGTATGTGTGAGTATGTATGTACGAAAGATAACGTTTTTACATCACATGCATTTATGGTGAAGGGTATTGAAGATTCGACTTAGCCAAATATAGCTTTTTTATTTGTTTAAATCTCTTTTTATTTCCAACAGTTTTTTTTTATTTATATTAATATTTAATAAAAACTAAACATAAAGAGAATTATTTATAACAAATGAAACAAAAAAAACTTTTGATTATCATTTTCAAACATCACAAACAACAAATAATTTAATTTAGCAAAAAAAAAAAAAAAAACCAACAAAAAAGTTTTTATATTTGAGAGTTGTTTTTTGTTTTTCACAATTTTTATACCCTACACAATCACAAGTGCTAAAGAGGTTATATTAACTTTGCCATTCCGGGTGTAACGATAAAAAGAAATCATCTCTAAACCCAATAATGTATATATATACTTGCATTTAATCAAAATCAGTGTTGACTTAGCTATATCCTTTTGTCTGTCCGTCTGTTAATTGTTATCACGCTAAAATCCATAAAATGTTAAAAAACTAAATGAAATTTAACCAAAGTATTTGCAATAGTCCTGGGCAGTTTCCTATTTTAAACCAAAAATATCGGTTCAGTATATTAAAAGATATAGATCGATATTAAGGCAGCGTCTAAGTTCAAGGAAAGAACTTTCGTAAAATTAAATTTTATTTTTCCATAATATTTAGTTATGTCAACTTCATTATCGTTCCAAAAATTAGAAAAATCGGTTCAATAGAAAAAAATTATAGGCAAAAATATAACTAAATTTATAACCCATTAAGTTTTCCTCTGTTGTATTGAGGAAAAACGTTTATAGTATGTATACGTTTGTGAGTGCTTGTGTGTATGTTTGAAATTTAACATATTTATTTCATACGAATTTGTGGTGGAGGGTATTCAGAATTCGCCATAGCCGAATATAGGATTCCTACTTGTTTGCGTTTCCTTTTGTTTTGAACACAATAAATCTGAAATAAAATAATTTTATTATTTTTTCTTCTCTTAAGTATTTAGTTAATAACAATATGTTGTTGTGTAATAAAATAATAAAAAGGAAATAATGAAAATTTTGAATATTAATATAAACAATTATAAATTAGCTAAATAATTAAAAGTATGTACTTTTACTTTTTTTATTAAAAACTTTTAACATTTTTTCCTATACAATTTTTGTTTGAAAAGTACAAAAAAAAACTTTTCTGTTAATTAAAAGCTTTTTTTTGTTGAAATTAATTAGTTAAAAATTTATTTAATGTTAAAATTTTCATAAAAGTTTAATTACATAAAATCTATAGAGTATGGAGTTTAAGAGGAAAACATGAGAAAGTGGTAAATTCCAAAGTCAAAATTTGTTAATATTTTCAACTAAAAATGTTGAAAAAATGATGAAGGTATGTACAGTGGGAAGCAAAAATTAATTACACAGGATTATAGATGCTTCCCTAAGATCCATATCATATCAAAATTAAAAATGTGACCACAGTGATCATATATAAAGCATTTTTGCTCAAAGTCTAATTTTTGAAAATTTTCGGAATACTTTTCAGAAAATCTAACAGAAGGATCAATTGGCTTAAAAAAGATGAGGTGGCAGTGATCTTATCCTTTAAAGATACCTTTGTATTAACTTCACAAAATTATCAAAGATCGGAATAAAATGAATAAAGTTTATTTCCCGCTAGGTTCTATTCTATTTATTTCGACCAATATGTATTTAAAATTGCACTTTAAATTCTTAATTATCAAAAATAAAAAATCATTAAATTAAGCTAATTTTTCCTTATATGCCAATTTTGTTAGAAAATTTATTGCAGTACAGATTTTTAATTTTGAATTTTTAGTCCCCATAGATGTGAGGTCTATCTCGGAATTGAATTATTATATATTTCTATTTTTTTTCCTGAACACTTCAGGGTGTTCACAATTTATAGCACCCAATGGTAACATCATGACCAGTAAAACAGTTCTAAAAGAAGTCATTGGGACCAAATTTAGATATACTATAATAAATATTTGCTTTGTGCTTTCCCTGATCCTATCGGATGTTTTCATGAAATATTTTATACTTAATATTTAATGTATTAATTATTTACAATTAATTTATTACAATAATTTAACCTAATTCTTTTCTCAATTCAACTAAAATTTCGTAAATTAAACTTAAATATGATACTTATAATGAATGACATTCATCAATATAAAAGAATTAGTTTTTGTCAATTTGAATAACTTATTAATCAAATTAAATAAAATTTATTCAAATTAACCACATTTTTCATTAACGAATTCAAATATTCATACTGATAATTTTTCGTCAATTTAAAGAATTTACGAATAATTAACAAAAATTTTAGTTATATTTTTGTCTGATATATATGATCCTTTATCTGATTGGGGACAGTTTATGTCTGAAATTATTTCTTTGCATGAGATATATAATTGTTTATATTTTGTTTACAAGAGAAACGTATGGACTCGTTAAGAAAGCGCCTTTATTCACTTATCACCAATTCCTGTCATTGCGTTTTATTTCTTTCATGTTTAATAATATTGACATTTCGAAGTACGTTCGAATAAGTAATCCCGATTTTTTTCGGATCAATTTATGACTTTAATGGATAAGAGATGTCCATCTATTAGAACGATATGTTCTAATTTAGGGCGTTTTATATACAACAACTTTTGGTTTCTTTCATGTGGGTTTCAACCAGCGGAAATTAGAACTTGAGATATCTTTTGCCATTTGATTTCTAAGTTCTCTGCTTTTTTGATGACATTTTTTCGAATTTTTATCTCTTATTTCAGACATAATGAGCAGCTTAGAATAGAATATTTTTGGATCTAACTGCATGTTATACTAAATTATAATTTAAAAACCGAACTTTTAAATTTTTTGGTGAAAACACTTTTGAATTCATTTTAAAAAGTTTTCCCTAAATGAAACAAAATTCTTTTCTGAATAATTATGTCCTTTCTGTGACAGAGTCCCCTTTGCAAATGCTTTTGAGAGGAATTTTTCCACTACACAAAAAATTGTCTTAAAAACAACAAATTCTCTTTTCATTACTTCTAGTCCGAATGCAAAGAACTTATTCTTTGGAATTCTTTTCCAACAAAAAATATCAACTATAATTTTTGCATAATTATAGCAAATAAATAATTTCAACTATCTACTTCTTTTCCACACTTCTTTAAAGTCTTTTAAAAGACTTTATAAATTATTGTAATTATTTATTTCATAAAGTGTATTTTTTGCAACCTTTAACCGTGTTTTTTGTTTTATTTTTGTAATGTTTATTGTTTAACAACTTTTGTTAAATAGAACAACTTGTCTTATTCATATAAATCAAATATAAATTATATTAAAATTACATTTAAACTTTAAACAATAAATTACTCCTCCTTCTTTTAAGGAAACAAAAAAAGTAAAAGTTGTATTATTTTCTGGTTGTGGATGTTGTTGCAATTGCATTTTCATTCTTATACACATATTGTTGTTGTTATTTTGTTGATGTTGTTGTTTTTTTATCCATTTTTCAAGTCTCTGAAATGTTGACTTGTCGTAATATTTAAATGTGATTGTAATGATGATGATGATAATAATATCAGAGGGTTATATGAGGAGGTTAGAAAAAGGAGAAGTGATCCTTTAAGCTAAAGCGAGAAATGTTAAGGAGTGAAACATTCTAACGTAAATCTCTTACGCTTAAGTGACAGATATTTTCTAATAGAAAATCTCTTAAGCTTAAGCGATAGATAATTTTTTATAGAATATCTCTTAAGCATTAGAGTAAATAAGATAATTCCTTAGAATAATTCTAAGCCATTGATCGTCGAAGTGGCGCACATGCGCCTTTGTTCTCTTTTGTTTTCCACGCCCACATGATGTAACATATTTTAAAATTTATTCAGTCTTGTGTGAGCTTTTTTTATGGATAATTTCTTAAAAAACACTGAAAGAAATCAAAGTATGATTTTCTAAATATTAGTTTTGTTTAAAGCGGCGATAAATGTTATTTTAGAAACATAACATTATGTTGTAAAATAACCATCTTTTTTTGCTTTTAACCGTGAGTGAAAGAAAATGTAAAAATTTATAATGATTTTTTTCTGTGTACGTTAAGAGAAGGTAATGAACAATTTTCACTTACACAAGCACAAAAATGATAACTTACTCTCTGCCGGCCAATGATCTAAGCCAGTTGCCGGCAAACAGAAAATTGTGATCAGTTCTCACATACACAAGCGCAAAATTAGGAAATTTCTCTCTGCCGTCTATCGCTCGAATCTTAAGCGATAAATATTTTCTTATAGAAAAATTTTCTTTAGAGATAGATACTTTTTTAAGAAAATCACTCAAGCTCAAGCTTAAACTAGCGACAAATTTATCTATTTAAAACAAACAGGTGCACGCGTGCTTGTGTACTCTTTCCACATTTACATGCTCTTGAATTTTTTAAAATTTATTCAGCCTGGCTTGAGACGTCACTGAAGGCGTTGGTGCTGTCGGATAAATTTTTAAATACACTAAAAGAAAAGTTCAGCGAGATAAAAATGTGTGATCTTAATAAGTATTTTATTTCAAGGACGGATTAATGTTATTTTTGAACAATGGTTTCATTTCATTAAATTAATGTATTATTTTTGTTTTTCATCTTTAGTGAAATATATTTTTGTGACCAAATTAGTACTTCAAGAGAAAATTATGATCAATTCTCACATACACAAAATATGAAAATTACTCTCTGCCGGCTGCTGAATTAAAATATTAAAATATCTGAAACTAAGAGAGAACTTTGATTCTTCACTTTGATTTCTCTTATAGCCCTCGTTGTTTTGCTTTAGTTTTTGGGAAAATTCTTGAGTTTTTGGGAGGAAAGAAATAAAAAACGACAGCAGAACAACAACAGGAAAACACAGAAAAATGTACAACAAAAGTTAATGTTCATGCTGAAATGTTGAACTCAAATGTTGCACAAATACAAAAAAGCGCAAAATTTTTTACTATTGAGTGAATGAAAGTATTTTTCTTCTTTTATTTAGTATATAATTTTTTTTTGTTTTCAGCGTATTTTTGTTTATGGCCTCAAGTTTTTGTGCCATTTTTCAAAAAAAAAAAGTGGAAAAAAACGAAACAAGCAACACAAATTTCGATGTACTTACTTTTATTTTATTTAAACTGCTCATAAAATTAGCTTAGTCATTTGAGTACAGAAAGCTGCTGGTGGTGATGGTGGCGGTGGTTGCAAGTGATTTTTGTTGCAGCGACAGAAATGTGGTGTTAGTGGCATTTTTTGTCGTACATCTTTTTTTTTTGCAACTCGGATTTGTTCTAGTTTTTTTTTCTCGGCTGGTTTTGTTTTAAAGCGTGCTAATACATTTCAGAAGGGAAAAAGAAAAATGAAAATTGAAATAAAAAAGATGAATCGTTTAAACTTTGAATTTTGGACCTTTTTATGTTGTTGGCTGTAAAACAATAGTTGCACTGTATTTTCTGCGCTTAAAGTAATGGAAACATAGTTTATTTATCCGGTTTGGAGGATCCAAAAGAAGATTTAAAATCAACTGTGTTAAAAGTGTTCCTTTATGAAATGAATGGTTGTATATTCGAGGCATTAAAACTGGAAATGATACAATCAGCCTATAATAAATATCCGACAAAATTTTCTTAAGAAAAAGTTCATCAACCGCTGTTTCATACGAAAAACCAGAAATAAATTTAACTTCTTAATTAGAATCTTAATTATCTTATAGTATTAGTGGTTTGATTATTATTTTAATCAACTATACTCGCAAGACCATAATGGATGGCGTTATAAAATTTCAGTCAAATTAAAATTGAAAAATCTCAAATTTTTTACTCTCTGAAATACCTTCCTTTTGGACAACATTTTTGAGGTCTTCAATTTTATTTTATTATCTCTCCTCAGGCCTTAGCTCATGGCATTTTAAAGGATTTGTGTCTTTTGATACAAAAGCTTATTAAAGTCTTTTCTCCAACAGTTCCTTCAGCATCAGCAACATAAAACTTTTGACCTGGAAGTGGCGAAAAACCTGCTAGAACGTACGTTTCTTTATCTATTATTCGGCAAGAATATTATTTGAAAGAAACTTGAATTCAAATCAGTGTTCCTGTTAGGAACTCTTTTGAGTCTTGTATGTTTTTAATCCTGCATTCCTGCCTTCCGAACACTGAGCTAACCGGTCTGCTAACCTACCGGATGTGTTGGGAGCACTTTTGAAAATGCTTTCCATTTTCGGGCTTTAGAGACATCATGAGACCAATACATTCTACCCGAAATGACATACCTGTGTTAAAAGTTTTAATATAAAATATGTGTTAAGAATTTTTCGATCTCATCATTATACTCTCTTTAATCCGATTCGCAGTACCATATGCCAAAGAATTTTCCTAGAGTTTATAGTTGGTACAAATTTCATAGCACCATATCAAATTTCACTGTATCTCGTAAGTGGGGGTATAAAATATCAGTTAAATTAAAGTTTAAAAAAATGTTTCTCAAAGTTTTTATTCTCTTTAAAATACTAAATTTTTTCTGAACATTTTAATGAGTACAACTAACCAAGAAGGAAGAGAACTACAAAAAGGAGAATGAAGTATTTTTTTACAGTGTGTTATGGGTAATTAATGGTTCATTTAATAATTTGTGCTTTTTTCGCTTCTTCCTAAAAAAAACTTTTCATGTTCAACTTTTTTTGAGGGTGATGGTCGCCGTCGGAATTTTATTTTCTTTTAGTTAGTTTTTGTTAAGCAATTAATCAAAACCGACTTTTTTCCATTGTTTAAACTGAAAAGCAGCACAATTTTTGTACTTGTTTAGAAAAGTGTCTGTCAATGAGTTTTCACATGGCGTTTGCTCTGGAAAACTTGTTAAAGACATAAAATAACTAGAAAAAAACTTTAATATGAATAAAGAACGCAAAGAAAAAAATTTACAAAAATTAAATAAAATTTACATAACTAAAGTGAAACTTTTTTCTTTCTCCGCTTTTAAATTTATGAAAATAAATTGAAACAAAAGAATTCAAGAACTCAAAAGCAGACACTCAAGGAAATAAATTGATTAAATTATAAAAGTTTTTTCTAAAAGATAAATTCGTTTGAAATTAATTTAAAAGATTTTTAAACATATTTCTCTCTTAGACTTAAGAGATTTTCTCTAAGAAATACCACCCGCTTAAGCTTAAGAGATTTTCTCTAAGAAAATATCTGTCGCATAAGCTTAAGAGATTTTCTATAAGAAAATATCTGTCGCATAAGCTTAAGAGATTTTCTATAAGAAAATATCTCTCGCATAAGCTTAAGAGATCTTCTATAAGAAAATATCTGTCGCATAAGCTTAAGAGATTTTCTATAAGAAAATATCTCTCGCATAAGCTTAAGAGATTTTCTATAAGAAAATATCTCTCGCATAAGCTTAAGAGATTTTCTATAAGAAAATATCTCTCGCATAAGCTTAAGAGATTTTCTATAAGAAATATCTCTCGCATAAGCTTAAGAGATTTTCTATAAGAAAATATCTCTCGCATAAGCTTAAGAGATTTTCTATAAGAAAATATCTCTCGCATAAGCTTAAGAGATTTTCTATAAGAAAATATCTCTCGCATAAGCTTAAGAGATTTTCTATAAGAAAATATCTGTCGCATAAGCTTAAGAGATTTTTTATAAGAAAATATCCCTCGAATAATCTTAAGAGATCTTCTATAAGAAAATATCTGTCGCATAAGCTTAAGAGATTTTCTATAAGAAAATATCTGTCGCATAAGCTTAAGAGATTTTCTATAAGAAAATATCTCTCGCATAAGCTTAAGAGATTTTCTATAAGAAAATATCTCTCGCATAAGCTTAAGAGATTTTCTATAAGAAAATATCTCTCGCATAAGCTTAAGAGATTTTCTATAAGAAAATATCTCTCGCATAAGCTTAAGAGATTTTCTATAAGAAAATATCTCTCGCATAAGCTTAAGAGATTTTCTATAAGAAAATATCTGTCGCATATACTTAAGAGATTTTCTATAAGAAAATATCTCTCGCATAAACTTAAGAGATTTTCTATTAGAAAATTTGTCTCACTTAAGTTTAAAAGATTTTTTATTAGAAAATTTCTCTCGCTTAAGTTTGACAGATGTTCTGTAAGAGAATATCCCTGATTTAAGCTTAAAGGATTTTCTATATGAAAAAATCTGTCGCTTAAGCTTAAGAGATTTTCTGAATGATAATATCTCTCACTAAAGTTTAAGAGATCAGATAACAGATTATTTATAAGAGAAGTTTTAAGAGATTTTCTAGAAAATAAGAATCGCTCTAAAGTTTAGGAGACCTTCTCCCTCATTCAATCTTTAAGCTCTCTTGGCTAAGGTTATGTCTCTCTTAAACTAAAAAGGTTTTGATAAATCTCTCATTGCAACTTAAGAGTATTCTATTATAAGATTTCCTCGTTGGAGAGATTTCCTATTCATTTTTTTAAGTTTATTTCATTTATTGCTCTGAGTGTAAATTCCAAGGACTCTTTTGCTTGAAGTTAAAAATGTTTAAGTATTGATTGATTTTCTTTTATTTTAGTTCTTATTCGTTTTCTATTCTTTTCTTGTTGCTTAAGAAAACATTTTAAATATTTGAAAACTTTGTGAATATTAAATAAAGAAAAAAAGCTTAAACTTTAGCTTTTAAATTACAACAACAAAAAAGGTATTAACTTGTAACTGTAAAATAATAAATTTATTTTAAAACTTGACAGCTTTTTTTAAAGACATCAAATACTGAACAGAATAAAATGAAAATAAAATATTTAAATAAATTTAGAAATAAAATTTAAGACAGAAAAAAGTTTGCAAATAATAATTAATTATGGCAAGTTATTTAAGAGTTACTTTAAGGAGTGAGATAAAAAAATTCTTAAATACTTTTTTCATTAAAATTTTTATCCCAAGTTTTATTTTGAATTGATGTTACCTTTGAAAAACTTGTCAATTATTATGTGTTATGTCTGATTGATATGAGTGACAAGAAGTGCGTACCTAAATTATCAAATATTTTCAAAAAATAAATGGGCCAGCATTCAAAGGTCTGGCGCCAAACTGTTTTAAACAGTGTCGGGAAAACTTGTCCGTTGATTGAAAATCTGGTTCAGCTAGAATAATTTTTCCACATAATGTTTCCAAACCTAACAAAGATTTTCAAAGAGCTTCCTACACATCCCCGGTAGGAAAGCAAAAGAGCACAAGAGTACGCAAATTAAAGCCATATTTTCTTAAAAAAATATTTTTGCTGCATTAAGAATGACGAAACGTATGTTCGGACAGATTTTTCGCTAATTCCTGGTGAAAATTTTAATGTTGAAGATGCACGAGAGAATAATGAAGAAAAGTTTATGGCCAACAATCTGTCCAAATATCCAAAAAAGTTCTTGGTATGACAATTAATAAGCAGTTGCGTTACGAGCTCTATAAATACCGAAATCGTTGTTGCTCTTGTTCATAAGACTTCATATTTTTGGTCTGACTTGGCAAATCACTGTGGTAAAATAACCCAAAACATATGTACCAAGAGAGTTAAATCCACCAAACTGTCCGGAACTAAGGCCAGTGGAGAGGTATAGAGTTCTTGTTAAAAGTTAATTGAAGAAAAGAGCAAAAAACCCCTACAAAAACGTTAATGTAATTGTTTCCGAAGGTGGTTCATATTTTCACCACTTGTGATTAAAATTTTAATAGAAAATATAATAAAACATTCAGTTAAGTTTTTCAGTTTTTATTTCTATGACGATTAACAATTTTTCCATCTCACTCCTTAAGATTTAATAAAACTAATGAATAGAAAGGATATCTGATTAAAAAAGTTCCTTGTTTAAGAGATACTTTATCTAGAAACTTGTATTCAATTTTTATTGTCAATTAATCATGTAAAAATATTTAAGATTTATATCGATTATTTACGTTAAAATAAAATGCATCTTAATCAACCATGATTGACAATTTTAAGCAATAACTGTAAAATATATGTTGTAAATGTCCAGGCATTATGGGCTTTCAATATTTTCAATATTCCTTAGCATTTTATATCAATTAAGAGAAAATTCCCCAATCAAATTCATATGCAAACAACACCAATAGCAACAACATTTTAATGTTCTTTTCTCTCTAGAAGACTCATAAATATTCTTCAATCTGAAGGCCAAAAAAACAGCAAAAATATAATCGAGATAGTGGATCGAAGAAGCAGTAGACAAAGTCTTAAAAAAAGAGTAGTGTGTATGTTTTTTATTTTCAATTCAATATTAAAAGATTTATCGTTTTTCAATTGTCGCCATTATTAAAACCAAAGCATTAAATTGCATATCTCCACCTCTTTTTTTTTCTTCTTCTATTTTCAATATCTTATAGATTTGATTTTAATTCTTTTTATTTTTAAATTCAGTTAAATTTTTTATGCTTTCTAAACATTTCAGAAGACATTGAAGACACATTGTACTTAAAGCGTAAAGATTGTAGCAAAATTTGAAAAAAAAAGTTAGAATATATTCAGCAATACCGAATCTTCAATATCCTCCAAATAAATGTGTGTGAAGTAAATACGTTATGTTAGTTCATACACACTCTCATATACATTCCCACACTTATACAATATCTAAAGGTTTTTCTTAAATATATCAAAGTAACACTTAAGAGGTCATAAAATTTCTTATATTTTTGGCTATAATTTTGTGTTTTACTGAACCGATTTTGATAATTTTTTAAATGGTAATGAAGTGTATATAACTTAATATTATGACAAAATTGCATAATTATTTGTCGTTTTATAATTGACAATTTTACGAAAGTTATTCGACAGAACTTAAAGATATCGGTCTTTACCTTTAATATACTGATCTGATTTCGTTGGCTTTTAAAATAGCAGACTTCTCAAGACTATAACAAATATTCAGTCCAAATCTCATTGAGCTCTGTCAATTATTGTGGATGAGAGACAGGCAGATAGACGGACATAGATAAATCGACTCAGATATCGATTTGATGCAAGATTATATATACATAAGGGGTCTTAGATGTTTCATTCGCGTTACACATGGAATGCGAAAGTTAATATACTCTTTTCACCACTTGTGCTGGTGGAGGGTATAAAAAAGGAAAAACATTGAACATTTATTTATTTTTACATTTTTGCACATAACACAGAGATATAGATACTTAGATATTGATATATTCATAGGAATGTATGTACATACGTATGGCTTTTACTATAATTCTGGTTTTATTTATTTTTGTTGGTGCGATCGCGTTGAATTGATAAGAATTGTGCCGCCACCAACACCATCATCAATATATATGAATTTTATCATACGCCACCAATACTAACACCATCTTCATTATTATCATCATCACCAGCACAACAATGTCATTATCATCCTTCTCATCATCATCATCATCGCCATCCTCTCATAGTCAAGTTTAGCTGGCACTCAGGCAAACAGGCTGGCAGAAATTGAGTTAAAAGCCAATAATACCTACAACCACAACTCATACTCCTCTCAAATGGCTTCAAGCATTTGCTAAATCTAAATAAAGTTGAATAGAGAAAAACGCAAAAAATAGAGCTCAAAGAAAAACAGTTTTTTTTTTAAATTATGCGTATTCCTATTTTTTCTTCTTGTTTTGAATTTGTGTTATTTTCATGATATCTGTGTTTGTCTATTTCAACATAAACATTCATAGAAAAATACCAACAACAAATCACATTCACTCACATACAAATTCGAATCACATAAAATAGTCAAGTAAACAAGAACAAAAAATATATAGAAGTCTCCCTTTAGAAATCCCAATAATGATGGGACAGTGGCATCAAGAGAAAAGCGTTTAAATTTATATTGAGAGAAAATGAGAAATATTTTCTTATAGAAAATCTCTTAAGCTTAAGCGCATGATATTTTCTTATAGAAAATCTCTTAAGCTTAAGCGCATGATATTTTCTTATAGAAAATCTCTTAAGCTTAAGCGCATGATATTTTCTTATAGAAAATCTCTTAAGCTTAAGCGCATGATATTTTCTTATAGAAAATCTCTTAAGCTTAAGCGCATGATATTTTCTTATAGAAAATCTCTTAAGCTTAAGCGCATGATATTTTCTTATAGAAAATCTCTTAAGCTTAAGCGCATGATATTTTCTTATAGAAAATCTATTAAGATTAAGCGAAAGATATTTTCTTATAGAAAATCTCTTCAGCTTAAGCGCATGATATTTTCTTATAGAAAATCTCTTCAGCTTAAGCGCATGATATTTTCTTATAGAAAATCTCTTAAGCTTAAGCGCATGATATTTTCTTATAGAAAATCTCTTAAGCTTAAGCGCATGATATTTTCTTATAGAAAATCTCTTAAGCTTAAGCGCATGATATTTTCTTATAGAAAATCTCTTAAGCTTAAGCGCATGATATTTTCTTATAGAAAATCTCTTAAGCTTAAGCGCATGATATTTTCTTATAGAAAATCTCTTAAGCTTAAGCGCATGATATTTTCTTATAGAAAATCTCTTAAGCTTAAGCGCATGATATTTTCTTATAGAAAATCTCTTAAGCTTAAGCGCATGATATTTTCTTATAGAAAATCTCTTAAGCTTAAGCGCATGATATTTTCTTATAGAAAATCTCTTAAGCTTAAGCGCATGATAATTTCTTATAGAAAATCTCTTCAGCTTAAGCGAAAGATATTTTCTTATAGAAAGTTTAAGAAAGTTTGAAAGAAAAATATTTTCTAATAGAAAATTTCTTAAGATTAAGCGAAAGATATTTTCTTATAGAAAATCTTTTAAGATTAAGCGAAAAATATTTTCTTATATAAAAGATTTTTATAAAATCTTCTTGTAAATGGTTTTTGACGTAGAGAGTCTAAAGGGAGAGATTTCGCCAAGTTTTGCCCACTGTTACTGTTCCTTGTTTTGCCACAAACAAGATGTAGCATGAATGAATTAGATTTTTCTAAAGACCCATATTTTTTTTATTTTTAATATTATTTAAATAATATTCAAAAAACAATTTGTTAGGCATTGTTGAGTTTATTACTTTATTACTATTGTGTCTGTCTGTCTGTCTGTCTGTCAGCCGGTGTCTCAATTTTTTACAACTCCTTATATTTCTTTCTGGAAAACATAATTTTCATTTCCTCTTTCCATATCTCACAAAAATCAATTTGATTTTATGACGGTAATTTTGGAGTATTTTTTAAATTGTGGTTGCTCGCTGCAATTAAAGAAATTAATTAAATTGTAATTTAACACGGAATTTAGATTAAAAAAAACTGAAATCACAAAAAAAAATTATTTCCAAAGAAATAAAAATCGCAATGAAGTGAAGGGAAATAAAATAATAAAAATATAAAATTTTAATTAAATTTAAAGTTCATTAGAAATCAGAAAATCATTTTGATGAAAAATCTCAAAACTTTCAGGAATTAAACCTTATTTTCCACCAGACACTTCTTTTGTCCATTCAATATTATTTAGAGTCTCAGAAGTTGTCCCACAACACTTTTTCTAAGCGGATTTTCATTTTTGTTGTTTTTCTTTTCGTCTCGTTTATTGTATGTTTGTTTTTAATTATTGTTTATTTTACCAAAACTTTTTGTTTAGTTTTCTCGAACAAAAAAAAAACAGCAAATAATAACAGACTAGAGAAAAACCAACAATACTTTTGTCACTTATTGTTTGGTTAAAATTAAGGACAAAACAACAACTAACATGCATATACTTACAAGTCTACATCCCTCGTCCTCATCGTCCCTTCTACTTGTTTTTTTTATGAACTTCAGAAAGTTATGACCAAAGTGGCATAAAGGTAAATGAATTCTAAAAAGAGTCACTTCAACAGATATTCTACACAATTCTACTTATTACGGTTGAATTGCCTGTGTGTGTGTGTGTTTAAATGTGTACTAAACAATTGTTTGGTTGTATGGAGTATTCTTAAACTAACAGGATTATAAACCGACCACAATAGCAAGCATTACCTTTAGTTTCCTTTTTTTCGATTTGTCGGTTTATTTTTAATTCATCCACCCAAAAATAGAGACAAACACTCCAACAAAAGTATTCCTTGAATTGACAAAAAATAAACTCTTTTTTGCATATTAGAAACCCCAAAATTGGCATTTTATGTGGAAAATCTACTAGCAAGAGACAAGTAGCAAATATTATCCTTTTGAAATCATACCACGATAAAAAGACTCCAAAGAGTTGGTTTTAGAAATGTAACGAATTTTAGGACAAATGTTTTCAACATTATGGAATAAATGCTGGATATATTGACAGGGAAATATATAATCTAGTTCAGTTCTAGATCAGTTCTAAATCATTTCTAGATCAGTTCTACGTCAATTCTAATTTATTTCTACGTCAGTTCTAGATCAGTTCTAGACCAGTTCCATTCAATTTATGGTTAAGTTCTTGATTCATTTTTGACCAGTTTTAGTTTAGTTCTACTTCAGTTCTTGTTCGGTTCTAGTTCAGTTCTAGTTCATTTCTAGTTCATTTCTGGTTCAGTTCTAGTTCAGTTCTAGTTCAGTTCTAGTTCAGTTCTAGTTCAGTTCTAGTTCAGTTCTAGTTCAGTTCTAGTTCATTTCTGGTTCAGTTCTATTTCATTTCTGGTTCAGTTCTAGTTCAGTTCTAGTTTTTTTCTGGTTGGGTTCTACTTCAATTCTAGTTCCGTTCTAGTTTAGGTCTAATTCACTTCTAGTTCAGTTCTATATTTGTTCTAGTTCAATTCTAGTTCTGTTCTAGTTCAGTTCTAGTTTTAATCTAGTCCAGATCTAATACAGTTCTAGTTTAGTTCTAGTTTAGTTGTAGTTTAGTTGTAGTTTCATTCTAGTTCAGGTCTAATTTAGTTCTATTTTAGTTCTACTTCAGTTCTAGTTCAGTTCTTATTCAGTTCTAGTTCTAATAAAGTTCCACTTCAGTTCATGTTCAGTTTTTGAAAGTTACGATTTTTCTCCATCCCTGCATTTTTTATTTCATTTCATTATTACTTGATATTTTGTTGAGTGTTTTTATTTGCTGTTGAAGTCCTCTTCTCTAAACGAACCGAATGAGTGAATGAATGAATGAATGAATGAATGAATGAATGAATGAGTGAGTAAGTGCAAGAGTGTGTTTGAAATATATGCAAATAAATTTTGTGCAAGTTTTTTAATTAATCTAACGAACACAATAACAACTTACATAAATCTTTACAAATTTTGTGGGTCATTTGGAAAAAAAAATATTTTTAAAAACAGATATAAAAACAAATATTTCAACTTTATAAAATTTGAGTAAAAATTTCATTAAAGTTTTTTTTTCTTCTATCGTTTATTCTTTTAAGTACTTAAACACTCAACTCCTTCCTATGACAAATAGGAAAAAGTAAAATAATAAAATAAAAGAAATGAGAAAATATTGAGAAAAATGCAGGAAAATAACACTTGAATTGTTTGAAGAAATCTTGTTGTTGTCTTAAAAAATTTAAAACTTTTAATATATTTTTAGTTGTTGTTTCTGTTGATGTTGTTGTTGTTTTTGTTAGGTAACTTTTCTATTGTTTTTATTATTTTGTTTAATATTCTTTATATACTTTTTTGATTGTATTGTTTTATTGGTACTTGAATATTCTAGCATTTATTGTTTTTTTTTATTTTCTTCATCCTTCTTTTGCTCCTGATGCTGTTTTGTTGTTGTCGTTGTTGTTACTGTTGGCAGTAGGACTTATGAAAAGAAGATTATTAAATATTTGATGGCTTTTGTTTTTAAATATAAACTTTTCCAGCTTTCGGTTTTATATATATGAATTCGCAAATATAGATTTTCATATTGTTTTAAAATATTTTATTTATTTAAATAAATAGAAAAACAAAAGAAAAGAAAGTTGTTAAAAATCTACCTTAAATTTTATATCTGTATTTAAATTAAGGTTATGCTAAAATTAAAAGTGTTCTTAGGTTTCGCAGCTTCCGCTTTTGTAAGACAATAACTTTTGGATTATTATATGAGAAATGAGCGGGTGTGGAGGATGTAGTTTCGAAAACAAAATACTTGTATCGATTATCATGAATAACAAACGAAGTTAATTAAAATTTATTTTTTGAAATGAATTGCAAAAAAGGAAAAATACTTTCAATTCTTGAAACTATTCTGGGATTAACTTAACACGAAATGTTCTTAAAATTTTAATTTAAATCCAATGAAGTAATTTCAATTGTAATTATTTCCATTGAAATGAATTCAAGAAATGGAACTGAATTAGAACTGAGTTAGAACTTAAATAGAACTACAAACGAACTGGTAATGAACTACAACCGAACTAGAACTGTTTTGGAACTGATTAAGAACTGAACAAGAACTCAATTAGAACTGAACTAGAACTAAACTAGAACTAAAATAGAACTGAATTAGAACTGAAATAAAACTGATCTAGAACTGAACTAGAATATATCTAGAAGAGAACTATTATCGAATTAGATCTGAACGAGATCTGAATTAGAACTGAGACAGAGCTTAACTAGAACTGAACTAGAACGGAACTAGAACGGAACTAGAACTAATTTAGAACTGAACTAGAACCGAACTAAAACTGAACTAGAACTGATTTAGAACCGAACTAGAACTGAACTAAAACTGATCTAGAACTGAACTAGAATATATCTAGAAGAGAACTATAATCGACCTAGAACTGAACTAGATCTGAACGAGAACTGAATTAGAACTGAGACAGAGCTTAACTAGAACTGAATTAGAACCGAACTAGAACTAATTTAGAACTGAACTAAAATTTAACTAGAACTGATTTAGAACTAAACTAAAATTGAACTAGAACTAATTTAGAACTGAACTAGAACGGAATTAGAACTGAGCAGATCTCATGTTAAAATAATCGAGAAAAAACATCGTTAGAAATCTAATGAATCAATATTTTCATATCTTTTAGTCCTTTAATTGGTTTAATTATTCAGTTTAATTAATTTTTAAGAAAATCTTATTTAATTTTCTTAATTCTTGTTGACTTAATTAAGAAATCAACATTGAGCTTTTATTTTTAAATTATTTTCGTTTTAATTGTGAGAAATGAATAAATTTAATCAAACTAAATAAACACACATACACTCATCTGTAGAATTTACTCTAAAATTAAATAATAGTTGTAAATTTTTTCGTGTTGTTGTTGTTGTTGGTTTTGCAGAATTAATTAAAACAATATGCCACAACAATAAACAAACAAAAAAATAAACTAAAAATAAAACTAAAAATAAAACTATTGGCATACTGTAGTGTCTTCTGAGAATTTAAGGCAAAAAATCTAAAACAAAAAATCCTATAAAAAAAAACTATCGACATGCTGAATTCAGGTCAAGGTGTACATGAAGGAAAAATATGAAAAATAAAAGGACAAAACAATTTTTTCCCTCTGATCTATTAAAAGCTTAAATTTAAGAAAATTTTAACAAAAAATAAAAATGTTGTAATTGTCCGGGGGAGAATTTCAAGAGATATAACAGTGTGTAGAGGTGGCCTATAAAAATAATCCTTTGTTTCTTATAATTTCTTGTGGTTTGATATTTAATCTACGAATATCCTTGATACGTTTTTTCTCTTATAATGATTCCTTTTTTTTTGAAGAGAATACAATAGCAGTCAGCAATAAGCAAATAAGAACATCTTGTAATTTTTATCTTTTTTTTATCATTTATTCATTAAAATATTGGTTAAACTATAGTGAATAAGTGTATGTGTGTGTGTGGATATTATTTTCTTCCGTTTCCTTTTGTTTATTTTAAAAATACATTTTCGCATAACATAAAAGCACATGTGTATGTACTACATGTATTTATCATGTTTATTGTTGCTATTTTGTTAATATTTTTCATTTCTTCATATAAATTTCAAAAAATCAGAGATACATGAATGTAGAGAGTGAGATCGAAAAGTTCTTGACTTCATATCAGGAACTTTTTGAATTTTGTATATTTTTAAACCTGCACTAGCTTTAACCCTTCGTATCAAATAGTCTGAACACTGAGCTAACCAGGATGCTTTCCTACATGATGTGCTGGTAACTCATTTGCAAATACCTTCTATTTGTTGGCCTTAGAAATACCAGAAATACCATTCCTTCTACTCGAACCAGGTTTTCTATCAACGGACAAGTTCTCCTGGTACTGTCTAATAGCAGTTTAAAGGTCGAACTTTGAATGCTTCGCCACCTTTTTGTAGTTGGGTTTTACTGAATCCATGGGTAATATAGTCATTTGTTTGATAACAAACATAATAAATGACATGTTTTACGAAGGTAACTTGATCCATATAAAAGTCAAATAATATTTGGTTTTAATGAACAACGTGTGTTAAGTATTTTTCTAACTCCTTATTTATGAATGTATTTATGTATATGTGCATAATGACAACGAATTACAAACGAAAGCATTATATTAAAAAAAAACTGTATGTGTGTGTGTGTGTGATGAATAAAAATGTCAATTATTTTCATTTCCTTCACACTGACGCTGCTGCTGTTGCTGATGATGGCGCTGTTGCTGCTATTTTAAAAATAAGAGGCAAAAATATGAATAAAATACAAAACAAACGAAATGAAAAGTTGTCGTATATTTTGTTTGTATGATTGTATGTGTTTTTTATTCAGCTTTCATATGTTTTTTGAATATTCATGAATCCGAAACAGAAGCTGAAGGATATTTATGTATATTAATGTACATTAAGTCAGAGCCGAAAGTAATTTCGCTCTTTTTTCCTCTGTTTCTTTCCTTCGAAAGGAAAAATATTATTTTAAAACTAAAAAAAATCAGTTTTAAAAATCTTAAAGACTTGAAATGTCTTTCTTAACCAACCAACAGATTTTCCAGCATAAAGTTCTTGTTTTTCATTTAAAGCTGCCTCAGTTTTTAATATGTTTCACATACAAACACATTCATATCCTTGCAAATTGTTAAAAGCTAGAAGAAGAAAAAGCGATAGAGGAGAGGAAAAGTTTGTGATATTTTTGTGGCACAAATAAATGAGGTAGTTTTTTTCTCTTATCCTTATTTTCTTAAAAAGTGTGTGTGTGTTTATGTGAATGTATGTATGTATAAAAGGATTTTCACACACAAAATTAATGTGAGAGAAATAAAAATCAATAAATAAATATTTTAATGCAAGTTCTTTTGATAGTTAAAAGCAGAAAGAGTGAGAGAAAAAATGGAAATTAATTAAGGCAGACAAATATTCAATGGATAAAAATATCGTTTGCTTCCCTTGCCCAGGATATGTGCAAAACCAAAAAAAGTGTACCAACATTAAAAATGAAAACTTAAATAAAATAATTCTTGAGAAATCACTAATTCGAATCGAAGGAATTGGAACTGTATAGAGCTAAACTATACACAAACTGGTACTGAACAAATTGATAATTCAGATAGCCCCAAAGACACAAGTGATCACCATGGGTGCGTTCTAAATTAACTGAAAGAACAAAAAATAATTAATAAAAATGATTCTTCACTGGTGAGAGAATGAAAAATATATTAATACATGGGGAAGGAACGAAATATAGTGATGAAGAGGGAGACGATGCTTAGCAGTAAATTTCTGTCTGTTTATCAGTAAAACTCACAACTGGCCCTTTCCAAACATTCGTACACGAATGTTCTGAAGGGAAAGGATAGTTCCAGAAGAGGTGTGTGGTTGTCTTCTCCTCTCTCTCTCTCTCTCTCTATGTTGTACAACTTTGACAGACATTCAAAGTCCTATTGTGAAAACTTTGGTGTCGTATCCACAATATCTCGAGAATGCCGTCACAAAACCCCGGAGATAAATGCTTCAAGAGGGATTTTCGGAGTTGGGCTATCACTTTTACTGATCCAGCTGGTTTTTACACGTCTAATGCATAATCCCACAATCAAGCTGCAAGATAAGTGTGCAAATTCGAAGGGTCTACAACTAAGCTGTTCAATTTGGCCTATTTCAGTAGAATTTTCGAAAACTGTGGCATCATTATAATAACCATATATATAGCAGTATTCCAATAGTGATATCTGCAGCATTCATTTGGTACTGTTTAATTTATCAATAAATAAAGCTGCTTGAACAAAATTGGAAAATTCTATAGTATGGAAAAAAGAGATGTTTTTCTTCTTTAAATGTTTCGTGAAATAGGACTAAACTAGTACGGAACTAGAACTGATATAGAACGGAACTGGATCTGAACTAGAACTGAAATCAACTAGAACTGAACTAGAACAAAAATAAAACTCAACTAGAACTGAACTAGAACTGAACTAAAACAGAACTAGACCTAAACTAGAACTGAACTAAAACTGAGCTAGAACTGAACTGGAACTGAACTGGAACTGAATTAGATCTGAATTAGAATTGAACTAGAATTCAATTAGAACTGAACTAGAACTGAACTAAAACAGAACTAGACCTAAACTAGAACTGAACTAAAACTGAGCTAGAACTGAACTGGAACTGAACTGGAACTGAATTAGATCTGAATTAGAATTGAACTAGAATTCAATTAGAACTGAACTAGAACTGAACTAAAACAGAACTAGACCTAAACTAGAACTGAACTAAAACTGTGCTAGAACTGAACTGGAACTGAATTAGATCTGAATTAGAACTGAATTAGAACTGAACTAGAATTGAAATAGAACTGAACTAGAGCTGATCTAGAATTCAACTAGAACTGAATAAGAAATGAACTAAAACTGTACTAAAACTGAACTAAAACAATTAGAACTTAACATTTCAATTTTGAACATGTCTAATATTTAAAACAAAATCCTTAGAATCATGTAAACTCAACTTCATTTGGTTTATATTTGTTTCTTTTTTTTCACAATTTATTTAAATGTGGTTATACTTCCTGTTAATTTGTTTCAAAAAATAACTTCAACATTTTCTTCATATTTGCAGTTTTTGGTTTTCTAAAAATTTCTATTTTACATGTTTTTTTTTCTTCTATTTCTTGAGTGAAATTATAATTTTGTTTCTCTACAGATTTTCATGGCACCAAAAATATAAAAGCATTTCAAGAGGTTGTCAAGTAGATCCATTTAATTTGCATGTTATATAGACATGTTTAATTTACAGAAAAATATATGTAATACGATGTTGACATATTTTAGAAATGAAATATTAATTTTGTATTTCTTGACAGAAAAGAGATGAAATATTGATATCAAATAATTTAAATATGTATAATCGATTTCATTAATTGTAGTGATTATTTTAATGTGATTTTTAATTAATGAATGAAATCAGGTTCGAAGGACTATAAACAAGTTTTTGAAATTTTAAATTATTTAGTTATTACGCTACACCTGAGTGGAGATTATTTTTTTATAAACAATCGATCTTTAGAATATTAATTGATGTTGTCTTGTGTGCTGAGTAGAGGATCACTCTCTCTCACCTGGTTTCATCCAATTTCTATTACTCTTATTGCAATTTCAACAACTTTTTTCAACAAAATACCGAAATAAATAACCTCAAGACAACATGAACAGAAAATCGACTCTCAATAGTTTACAAAAGATTCTTAATTAGTGAAACTTATTTTCTGCGGTTTAGACAACAGTTTTTTTTGTATTGTATTGTTTGCTAAACTTTTTGTTTTTGTTGTTCCTTCTTCAATTTCTTAATTATTTTTGTCCTTTTCAATTTTTGCAATCATTTTGATTGGCTTAAACTCTTAACAATGAAAAAGCAGTTTTAAAAAGAAAGAGAAATAACTTTTCTTTAAAATCAGTCGACAAAAAAGTTTGTTTTTTGTGTTGCAATTTCTTATTTTTTATTTTTTTTTTGTTTATTTCGTAATACTGTTATGTCCTGGTTTTGTATGGCTTCCCACAATTTCTCAAGTGTATCTAATGACACCTGTTCAAGAGGTTTCATTCCCTCTTAGAGGGATTTTTTTCTGCTGACATAAAATAAAAACCGAACTCGAAAAAAAGTATTTCATTAGGTTTCTTTTGATACGTATTTTTTTTTTTTTTTTGCAAAAGGAGTGTTCGTAACGGTTTATTTAAGTATGAGCAGTCAGAGCAGTCAACGTATCCTTAAATACGAGGGAAGTATTAAAAGTAAAAGAAAAGTTGTCTTTGCTGTCTTTGTCCATATTATGGATATTGGATCGAAGAAAGAGCATGCATATTCACAAACCGAAAAAAATCTTCCATTCATAGGAAATCATTCTGTGTCTGATTTTGAAATATTTCGAAACTGTCTGGTAATAATTTCGAAACTGTCTGGTACTAATATCACAGAATTGGTGTAGGGATTTCGGTGTTGGAGTTTCCTTTAAGATAAATATTGACCGTAGCATTGTACAGGTGGAGATTTCTGCCATCATGAATGTGGCCAACTGGCACAGGTATAATCGAATATTTGGAGACAACTGGATCTTCATTTAAGGTAAACACACCATCACATCTATAACAAATGTTTATGTGACATCGAAATGAACTAGGAAATGCCGAGTATCATCAAGACATTCGGTTGTTAAGTTAATTTTGAGCCCTGATCACAGTGACTGTTCCAGGAATGACATTCAAAAAAATAAGAATAACGAGAGAAACTTTTTGCGTAATAAGGGAAAGTAGCGACATTCGAAGGACCAAGCAATTATCCATATTAAGTAGAAAACAGCTTAGGCTTCTGATGTCAATTATAATTGGACACTGCGTTTTATGAGCTGCCCAAACTTCAGTAGCTGTTACAATGAATTAGCGAAATCTGGGATGGTTACTTTCTTATCTTTCAGCTTCAATTTGAACTGTCATGCAGACCGCTGGAAAGCTTTTTAGAGTTACAGAACGGGATCGGAAACACATGGCTCTAAGTGTAATGTCTGTAGAACATGGCCCCCAAACTAACACTACTAAGAACATATATGACATATTGAGCTCAAGAAAGCTCATTATTTTTATTCAGTTTTGCAACAATTAATAAAATGGACTGAAAAGTATACTGCGAATAATTACTTTCACCCATCAAATGTCGTTTTTTCGACACAGAAGATAGTCTACCGAAAATTAGGAATTTAGAACATATCGGAAAGAAGTTCGAATACATTTAAAATCGTGTCTCATTTTTGTTGAAAGTCGATATTGTTGATGGCAGCAATGACTTGAGGATTTCGGCTAATTAAACATATGAAAAGGATTTCAATGCAGGATTAGTAAAAATTTATGCAGAATATTCTTCATGAAGCCCAAACAAAATTCGATTTACACGAAAAGTATTATGACTTTATTCTTCAAGGCTTCATCCCAAATGTAAAATTAAGTTGTACAAAAACAAACTTAACGTTAACTTGTGAAACACGATTAACATTGAATATTATGGATGGGTAATCCACGACCAAGAAATAACATATTATGATTGCTACATAACAAAAGTATTGTTATACCACAACCACATTATGGGCAAACATTTAACCCGGCTTTATTTTTAACCACGAGAACACTTTTTTGCTGATAAAACTATAAAGTCCTACTACAACCGTGCTTTTTGTAAGTTAACACTTTCTCATCAACCCTCGTACATTCACTTGTTATTTATTTATTTTAGTGTCAAATAAGCGAATGTGGCCAAGAAATAAAAACAAAACGAATTAAAATCCAAAAGAAAAAAAAACAACTTTAAATTTGGATCTTGTTGCATACACTTGAGCGCGCACACACACTCAACATTTCACGCAATACAACTTGAACATTTATGACGACGATGAGCTGTCGAGATGTTGTTGATGTGGATGAAGATGATGATGACGATGAGGTTGATGAGAATAATGAAGAAAGTACAAAAACCAACAAAAATATATGAAAACTAATACTTGTGTTTGATTCTTATAACAGAATATTTTGCGAAAAAATATGTAAAAAAAGAAACATCAAAATAAAAAATTAAATATGAAAAAACAGCAGAAACAACACAACTAAAAGAGGAAATCTTGTCTCGTCTTGACACACATGAAGGTACTTTATACTTGATAGGTTGTATTATTTTTTGTTATTTTTGTTGTTGTTCATACAATTTTCCTTCAGTTCATTTTCCTTCACCAACTTCTGTTTATTATTGCTGCTGTTGTTGTTGCCATTGCTATTTTTAGTGCATGAATTGCCATGCTTTTGGTATAATTTTACAAACATACTCAAACACACTTTTATTTTTTTTTTTTTTTTGAAAAATATACAAATATTATATATTTACTTACACTCTTACTCACACTATTAAATACACTTATATGGATATGAAAAACAAGTATACACAGACACATTTTTACACACTTCCACTGACTGACACATAAGTAAAGTCCTTAGAAAAAAGGATATATAAACATATCTTATAACACTTATGTATGTTACAAGTAGTTCGTACGTTTGTATTTGTTAGTGACACAGTGTGTATGTAAAGTATTTCTTTCTTTTTTTTTTTTGGAAGGTTGGTCTTTAAAGGAGTGATTTCGTTGGATATCGATAAGTGAAAGTTTTGTTGATAGTTTTCGATTTTTGTTACTACGAGATTCTGAAACTTTAAAGTCACATTGAGGTCATGAGTAAATTGCATTGGTCCTTTGAAGCGGATAATTTCTGATAATTTCTAAATTGGAGAGAAATGTTAAGATCTGATAGCTTAGATCAGTTATGTGGAATCGAATATAGCTATTGAGGATCACTTGATGTGCTTCCTAATTATTTTCTTTTTATATTCTCCTCCACCCCAAGTGGTGTAGAGGGTATATAAACTTTATCATATAATGCTTAACTCCCAGAAGGAATCATCTTAAAGCCAATAAAAAATATATATTCTTGTCTCATATCAAGCATATATTCTTGTCTCATATAAGCACACCCACATCAACAATATTTGACAGAGCTGAATGAAATTTGGTCTAATATTTATGTTATTGTTCTATAAAGCTTCCTATTTAAAACAGCAAAAATGGGTTCAGTCGAAGAAAGGTATAGACTGATATCTAAGGCAACTTCCTACAACTGATAATTTTGACCAACGATTCTGACTTTCATGAAATTTGGCAAACTGACATTTTTGATACGGTATAAAGAAGTCATTTATAATTGGGCTAACAAACCAAATATTTAATATCTCATACCTCTAAAAATAATACTCTCGAAATTTCGCTGAAACTGTTAGTGAAAATTTTATGGTATTTGGGACATTAAAAATACCTTTATATCAACACATTTTATAAAAAATTCAGATAGAGCATGGTTGAGTTGCATCTCCCTTATAAACAATATGTTTAATATCGCATATCTCTGAAAACTTGACCGTAAGTTGTATTAAATAAGGAACATTGATGAAGCGACATCGGCAAAATGTTATTGAGTACGTAATTTACAAGTGGAATTTTATATATGTTCACCCAATTATTTGTTATTTGATCGAGGTGGATGGCACTTAAGTCTCGGCATAGCCGAACATTGCATTCTTACAAGTTTAAATTTGATTGGTGTGTTTAATAAAGTGTTTAATTTATGACAGTGTAGGTTGTCAATAAGAGGCAATAGTACGAATGATGATCGATTATGTCTGTTAAGCTTCATGTTTTGGATCTCTAATATGTCATATGGAACCTGGAATTAAAGAATCTCGTAGGAAAGGGATTATATTTTCAATATGCTAGTATTTGATAATATTCGCTTGAGGTAAATCCCCCATCTCGACGATCCATATTTCATTGTTTTTGGCTTCTGTCCATTCCAAGTTCTTTGAAATCTTAATTACTGGTCATTAGTTCTCGTGAACCGAAATGTGAAATTCTTGTCGAAAAGAAGAGAAATTGTACTTTTTAAGTATCTGAGAATAAGATTATAAGACAAAACAACCGATAAAAGTAAAAATCTTTGCACAAGGGCGACAAACTAAAAGGGCCCGTACAAAAATTCTGCACTATCTCGAACAAGGTCAATATTTTTCGCAGAATGATCGGTTTGTTAAAATTGGGAAACAAAGATTGAATCGGAAAACGGGATTAATGTCATTTCCCCCAATTGTAGATAAATTGCTTGGATTATCATTACCACCAACAAATCGCAGTTTAAGATCAATACAAAAGTTGAATTGGGAAGAGTTTAATGAGAAGTCCAATGAAGATTGTAAGTATTTTGCCTTTCAATTGATTAATTTAAAGAGGAGTTAGAAAATGAAAAACGATTTGTTCTACGCAGTTAATTATGAGTTTTCCGACATATATAAAAAACTAACTTCGGCTCCTGGGGACTTCTTGGCTATCATTGGGATGATAAATTTATCATATATATTTAAAGAGGATAATTATTTAGTATTAATGTCAGTATACTTACGCCATCAAGTGTAAGACACTTAAAGAATTGGAATGAACTGTTAAGTAAGCATGTTGACCTCGCTCTTATATGAGAAAAGTGTCAACTAGGTTTTCTTAATAATGGTAATAATCTTCAGGCTTATTATGTTACATACATTGAAACTCATTTTGAAATCCGACTTATATAGATCAAGGGCTTTTATATGAAGTTATGGAGTGCAGCTGGCAATATTAACATTGAAAGTTTACAGAAGGTACAATCTGAAATTCTATGGACTATAATCGGTGCGCCATGTTCTATTCCTAGTTCTAAGATAAACAGTAAGGTTAGGAAAGAATGCATTATAATTTGCTTTGCCAGAAGGAGGTTCAAAGCTTTATTTAAACGCGCTTGTAATATGACTTAAAAGAGACAGATTAAATAAATACTGTTATTATTTCGATCATTTTATTCGATTAATCGAACCCAATAATTATTTTTTTAATCGATAATAACAATCCAAATTTGATAATTTTGAGAAATAAAATACGTTCTTTTTTCTTTTTTAGAAAATTAAGAAATTCTTGATATTATACTTTGAGATTAATCGACTACTTAGAATCGATTTCAGCTGACAATGTCGAGTCGATTGCAAAATATTTTTTTATATAAATAATCAATTCCCAATCATTTCTCCAGTCACTAATATAAATTATAAAAAATCTATCAATTTTTAAAAAAATTGATGTAAATTCAAGAATAAAATGTCGAGCATTTACTTAGCGATATTTTATTTCCCGATTCTATATCAATCAAGGAACCTGGAAAAATATAAGAAAAATCTAAAGAGTAATCAATGGATGAAAAAGGGATAAAAAATGTGAAACTTAATTTAAATACATTTACATTAGAATACCGGAAATGGAAGGAAACAACTTTTCATTACCCAAAAATCTTAGGCATCCATTCCTTTACTGCTCATGTTTAAGTTGGAATTTAGTATTTAGTTTTTATTCTGTGTGTTTATGTGTGTGTGTGTGTGTTCAGCTGTTATGATGACATTCTATAGCGTAAAGTGTCATGTATCTTTTTCTTTTTCTCTACTAAAGTGTAGAAATATTTTTCATTCGTTCTTCATTATATTTTAGATTTTTTGTCATTTTTTCTTTACAATATGCTGCTTCTAGTTTTTTTTTTTTTTTTTTTTTTTTTTTTTGTTAAATTCTAAAGTTTTTCAGTTGACTCCATGTTTACTGGTTTCTATTTTTTGTCGCATTCTGCTTAAATATATTTGTCTTCTTTTTTTTCGTTCGCTTTCCTTCCGTTTGTATATAATACAGTTCTAGTCATTTGTTGGTGTGTATGTGTTTATATGTGAGTGTGTATTAAAGAGTAAATATTTTTCCGGTGTAAATGTGTGTTAGTGTATGCGTGCTTGTGAGTGACTTTAAAAGCTTTTCCGTTTTTTGTTTTTTCTTCAATTTTTTATACATTTTTTTATTTATAGAATTTTCTATTCTTAGTTCTAAGTTTATTTTATGTTTTTTGTTTCATATGTTTTTCTTATTCTTGTTCTTATACATATGTATGTGTTAATTGCAATTTACGCAGTAGGTTGTCTTAAAAATTATTTTTTTCAGATATAGAAAATAAATCGCTGCGTTTGGGTGTGTGTGTATGTCTTTGTGTATGAAAGTGTTCTTATGTCAAGTATTGAGTCCTGGAAATTGTAAATGTTCAGTGTTGCATATAGACGTGTAAATGTGTGTGTGTTTGTATGTGTTTCTGTGTGTGATTTTAAGTAAGCTGTCTTTTTTTAGGAAAACATAAAAATATAAAAATAAATAATTATTTGTTTTTGTCTTTTCAAGAGAAGCGAGCGAGTGTAAGTGTGTGTGAGTGAGCGAGTGAGTTTGCTGTATTTGCAAGTATTTAAGTTTCATCAAGTGTGCAAAATGATTGTGACACAAATTTCCTGAATTCATCGCATACTCATGCATTATTTTTTTGTCACTTTTTCTTCTTAAAGGTAGTTTGTTCCGCTTTTACTTTTCCTTATTTTTTCGGAAAATTTTTAAAATTTATTTTGTCAGTTTTTTAAATTCATGTTGTCAAATTCTGTTGAGGTAAACAATAACTTTAAATGATTTTTTTTACAAAAGATTTTTAGTCAAAAAAGGGAGGAATGCAACGAATTTAAAAATGTGCTTTATAAACTTAAAAATTTATTTATATGAGAGCAACTTTTTGGGAGTACTATTTGGAAGCTTTTTTTATAAATTTCACGAATTTCCTCTAAAAAATTTGTTTTTGGAGGAAAATTACTTTAAATTATTTAATGGAGGAAATTTAGTAAAAATTTATTTTCAATTTATTATTATTTTGATTGTTTGTAAAGACATTTGGATTAAATACCTAAAATTTAATTTTCGATGTATCCTTGAGACTATTTTTATACCCTAAACCACTGCAAGTGGTGAAGGGGTTATATTAACTTTGTCATTCCATGTGTTACGCAAGGAAGTATCATCTCAGACAGCATAAAATCTTTCTGTCTGTATTTGACACGCTCACATTCACAATAATTGCAGAGTTTACTATAATCCACAGAAGTTTCCTTTTTTAAAACCAATAAAATCCGTTCAGTATATAAAATGATATGGACCGATATCTGAGACAACCTCTAAGTTCAAGCGATTAATCTTATAGTCAAAAATATAACTAATTTAATTACACATTAAGTGTTCCAGTGTTGAATTAAAAAAATATATTAATTTTTGTATACGTTTGTGAGTGTATGTGTGAAGGTGTATATATAACGTATTTACTTCACATGCATTTGAAATGGAGGGTATTCCAGATTCGGCATAGCCGAATATAGCATTCTTACTTATTTAAGTAAATATATACGAAAAAATTGTCCATATTTTTCCTTTTAATCGAGGACTATAAATAGATTTCTACTTTTTTTCGTCTGAAATATCTTAAATTCCAATTTGGGAAAAGCTTGTTTCAAAGATTTATTAAATTCAGTTAAGAAGGTTGGCCATTTACGGGTTTTTGGGAATGTAGCAAATATATACGTATTTAATTAAGGTTATTTTTTATTTATAACTTTAGCTTTGACAATATTTTTCTTCTCTGAAAAACAAACAAAAATTGTTTGAAGTTAAAAGGTCAACCGGTTATAATATGTTCACGGATTTGCTTTTCATGCTCTCGCGTTGAAATTTTTTCAGAATTATGGAGAAAAAAATATAGTCCTTAGAGAGAAAATTGTACCACCTTTTTACGAAGTTTATACAAATTTAAATATTTAATTAACGAAGTTCTGAAGTGGCTCATGGGAAAGCTATTTACTCTAATGTATGCAGATTTGCTTTATAAGCACTAACGTTGAGAATTCTACCAGAATTATAAACGAAAAAATACTGTCTAGAGAAAAATAGTAAATATCGGAATCAGTTATCTCCCAAACTTTCTTTTTTTTTCAGTTTTTGCTCTCTTAATGTCAATGTGCTTTCGCTTTATCGCTTTTTTTGAATAAACTTCACAGGTATTGAGCTTGAGTCCGGACTGAAATCGGGCCAGTCTAACAGAGGTATGCTGGGTTCATTAAACCATGTTTAAGAATGCTCTGATGTGGAATATGCAATATTCATCAATTTGTTAATCCATAAAAGAGAGAAGAGCAACTTCCAGCAATTTGTTATAAATTTTGCTGGAAGTTGGAATACCCTCCATTTCAATTTTTTGTTAGAACGAAACAAATTTTACATTTGCCAACTGCAGAAAATGCTGACCAATCTACAACTCTACCACAGCCGAAATTACTTTCTAACATCTGAACATTGTTTGAAATCAGATCGTATCAATAATATGGGTATGAGTCAGAACAAAACAAAAGAGAAAAAAATTAAGTGCGTTTGTGGGAATATGCATCAGTCTACATATGATATATGAAGAAATGTGATTCTCAAACATTTTTTAGAATTTTGTTTACAGAATATAGACAATATTTGGACACAATTCTAGACCACAAATTTCGATAATTTAAGAAAAGACTTTGATCTAAATTTCTTTTAAACTATAAGAGATATCTCACACATACAATTGCATTTGGATATGATATAGAATTATTTGAACCCTGTAAGTATGTAAACTAAATAAATCAAATTATAGATCAGTTATTATCAGGGCTGGAAAACTCCTCAGGAAGTAAAATTTTTAGTTCCGAAGTTTCACAATTATTTTGAATGAAAAAATGTTTTTTTTTGGAAGCTGTGAAACATGAATTTGTCAAGTGCGTAGGCATAATATGATTGTGACTCAAAAACAATATTGTTATGGCAATAATGTTATAATGAGTTTTTTTATTTAAGTGCTACATATAAATTCAATAATTTCTTTCAAATAAATTTATTTTATCAGTCTATAACGTAGTTCCTTCTGGACCGTTTTTCACTGTGTGTATGGTATGGCAAACTTTAACTACCGCCAAAATTGATGAAGAGTATTACATGAAATATTTACAAAGTTTTTTCTTATATTTAACAAATTTCTATAACCTTGAAAGAAAATATCTGTTTAGAAAATCTTTCACATTATTAAAATGTCACTTTTAAAAAAGTTTTGTTTTTAATATAAATTTTAAATATTTTTATTTAAGTTTTTTTTTTTTTTTTTGATAAAATAAAGTTTTTTTAATGATTTTCATTTCGTTTCTTCCTTTTTCAGGTATGTTATCAAGATTTTTATAATTTCGATAATTTGGGTAAGTTTTATATAAAATGCAAGTGATAAATTCATAAAAAAGAGATCTAAAATTATTTATAGAATTTGGGAATTAAAAATGCTAAGAATAAGTAAAGGACATTTGCAATAAAGAAAAATATCAGAAAGGGTAGACCAAAGTGATATTACATAACCACTGTGGAAAACTCTCTTTGACCAAGTTCAAACTTTTCTTGGCAAAAAGGAGATAAATATGTTAGAAATTGTTGTGAAAAAGTTTACGACAATAAACTTGAGCAATTTTATGAAAATTATTATTATGAAGCCACCTGAAAATTGAAAATAACCTATATTTCAAACAAATATTTACAATGATCGTCTATCCTATCTCCAGGTGTCGGAGTTACTAGATTATTTACACTCAAACAACACCTCAACCACGTCGCACTCTTTTGTAATATTTACACTAATTTAAGACTCTTATTCCGATAGGTATAAAGAAAATTGTAAAAAGGTCGATAAAATACAATTAAATTTTTACTTGCAACTTCTTGAAACTCATTCCTATTTTCCATAAGTTATCAGAAAAGACATTACATATATATAATCGAAGCTGACAAGTAACTCGGATTTATATAAATGTCCTTGTCAGATCCCCATTAATATCGTCTTCAATACATTTTAACGTTAAGAAAGAGAGAAGAAGCTTCATAATAGACAATAGGCTTTTCGGTATAAAAAAACAATCGCTCCCGACGAAATATAATACGAAATTGTTCGGCTAAGATACTTTTTAAAATCAACTCTTCTGTTGTATCTCTATTTCGAGCGCAAGTATTTTCTTCCCTCCAACTCTTGCTCAGGTGATAATTTTTGGCATTATTTGTCTGCTCCTGTAAGTGTTGAACGTGTTCTTTTTCTGGATTCAATTTTTATTAACTGAATCGAGTCGAAAAGGTATCACCATATTGAAAAATAAAATTGTATGAATAAGATACCATTTGCTTTCCCGATGCCTTCCTCACGCCTTAAACTATAATTCTCTTCTATTTTTGAACTGTTTTTTTCAGCCACTATTTGTTTGTACCATGTATGTGCCCCTCTTTTGATTCAATGATTTTATTTCAAACTTTTATATCCAATCAATCTGAAAAATCTGTTAAGAACAACGAAAAGCTTAAATTCATAAAAATGTTATTATCAGTGGCAGGTTGATTTAGAAGTCTCAGTACTATATGAAGTGAAATAATATCGTAGCGATATAACATCCCGTTGCGCTATAGTTTTGCTAAGCTTTGTGAATCATAAAACTTAAGTAATGATCCTTGTCAAACCGTTAACAAAAGCGGGATATTTTTATCGGTTGTTCCGGGATCATATGCTTAGATTAAGTCAAAAAAAAATTTCTTAACGAATTAAAAAAATCTTCTTAACAGAGGTGGATGGTCACCGATTACGTCCCTGGGGACCTGTACTCTACCAGTTCTACTCGAAAAAAACTCAGTTTTAATCTCGTGGAATTTCAATTTGATGCCTCTAATTTAAAAAAAATGTACAGAATTAATTCCAAAAAATCGATTTGGAAACACTCTGCTTTATTTTTGAAACAATCAAATATTTCATGTTAAAGTCATTGACCCTAAAATTTTCATTAGCAATTTTTTCGAAAACAGTTCAGGGAAAAATATCGAAATTATATTTTAGTCTTTTTATTCCAACTCCTTTTTTTCTTTGTCCTTGTAACAAAACACATGTTTCCTGTCAACTCAGCCACGGTTCCGTTTATTTCGTTTTTCTGGGGTGCTTGGCTCAATTTTGTCTAATATTATTATTTCCTTCTTTCCCTTGATATACATATGCATACAGATATAATAAAGATGGTTTTAAGTGTCATGTCGCCTGTCTCTCATTTCGGTCCTTTGTTTAGGTTCTCCTCTCAAACACATCTTATGTGAGCGAGAATTTTTCCTTAAGTTTTCCGGCGCTCTGTTGTCATTCTAACAATTTCTGTTAAAGACTTAATGTTTTTCCTGGCAAAAACGATAAAAGCAAAATTTACAAAACAAAAAAAAAAATAAAACGTCTTTAATGTCGTAACATAAGATATATGTTTTATTCTGGGTTATATTATTTGATATTTTAGCTGATTTTTTCTTTGTTTTTGTTTAAAAAAAAAACATTTCAGAATACATTGTTGTCTTTAGACATCGTTGTCGTCGTCAGTTTTTCCTTGAAGTTTCCTTTAAACAAAATAATTTTATTGTTCTGTTAAATACAAAACGCTTTTACATGGTTTGTTGCTGTTTAGGAGGATTTCACATTTTTTAGGGTTTTGGATTTCATATTGTGTAAAAAAAGGCATATATTCCCATTTTTTTATTTTAACTTTATGTCTGTCCTTAGCTATTTGGTTTAAGCCTTTTTTTCCTTATTTCTGTTCTGCTCACTCTCCTTACTTCCTTTAAGGCATTTAAAGTCAACACCACTATCTGTAGCAAAGATTATATGTATTTTTTTCGGTTTTATGAAATTTAGCGCATTAAGTGTTTTACTTTTCACAAGTCAAAATCATCATATACACACATATATATATTTTTTTTGAACGCAAAAGTACGTCTTATCTGCAAAAGGCAAGACAGAGGACCAAGAAATTTCAAATCTGATACTGAGAGTTTCTTAAAGGCATTTGCCAAATTGGAGAAAAATAAAAAAAAATAAGAAGAAGGAACAAAAATGATTATACGCATTTTTATTTTTAGTTCTTTTTTGTTTCTTCACAACTTCAATTTGGTAATTTTTTGACTGTTTTTAATGAAAATTTATGTGAGCTCTTTAATACCGATCATGGAGGCAATGTGCAGTCCAATGTCCGGTATGCTTAGCACCGTTAATTTTATAATGACCATTTGGCCTTCGTTAATTTGCTGATGTTTAAGTAATTATAACTCAGTGTCGTTGAATTATTCAAGCTTCGAATCTTGTTAAAATCATGCACAAAATGTATGTTTGAATATATCTCAGACGTCTTGTCTTGTTGTCGGATTAGGAAAACCGCACAGATCCGACCTGGTGGGAGTTTTTTTCTTTCTTAATTTAAAGTGCTAGAGAAATTTCAAGATCTCAGAAAACTTCCGATTGATACAGCTATCACCTGAGTTGAAAATTTTTGACCGAGTGTGACTCGAGTCGTTCCGAAATGCAGATCCAATTATCGTGGCCTATCCTGGTGTAACTTCTTATCTTCTTAATTTAAAGTGCTAGAGAGATTTCAAGATCTCACATGACTTCTGAGTGTTGCTTTAACAACTGTATCTTTGTTGTGGGAACGACCACAGAGTATAATCCTTTTCATTTAAGGATGTCTTTATATGAAAAGACATTGTTAAGATGAGATCCACTTACGAAACATTTATTTGCTCTTTCTTTATCAGAATATCATCATTACATTCAGCCTTTACCGTACGATCTTATTAAGTTAAATCAGTAAGCAATTCTCCTAATACGTCAGGTGATTCTTAATGTTCTTGCTATTATCATCACACATATTTCTGTCTGAAAAGCTATGCATAAGTTCGATAGGTTCATGATCTCTATATCGTTTTCACTTAGTATGGTATAAATACATCGAAAGTTTTTGTAAAATTTCAGTCGAAAAAAAAATGCTGCTCTGCTTATTGTCCGGCAATAAAGTAGATTATTAGGAATCGTCTGATTTCCAAGTAGACTTCAAACCCCGTTGCAACGTTAGTTAAGTATCTTGTAAACTTGTGTTTTATAATTCAATTTTATTGGCAAAATTGAAGAGAGTTAAATTCCATAATACCAAAGATTTCACCACTCACCAAGAGAAGAAGTTGCTGAAGAAAATTAAAAGGATATGTGTGTGCAATATGGTGTGATATGGTTCATAGGCAGCTGTACTTCATAGGTAGCTATTTCGGTACTAAAAATTAGAATGAATTTTAGTACTTGAATCAAAAAAAGTGATTTCGTCGAATCAAACCAGCTGGATGTGATGATGACAACGACACAACGTCAGAATTCTAAAGATTCTGAAAAACAGAGTCTTTAGGAGTAGAGCTCATGTTTAAAACAAGAGAAAATTTCTAATTGTCTCCTCATCCTTCACATAACCGCAACTTCTCTCAAAAGCTTTAAATGTATGATTTAATCTCCTGGGATGCAAATGATGCATACTTATCATACATTGAACGGTGATTACTGAGGTAAAAGTGCGGAGACTCAAGTGGCAAAAAATTATGATTTTATTTTTATCCTCGAGTGATTTTGTATGGAAAATTTCATAGGCTGTCGTACTGAGATCTGCACTAACAATATAAATCAGGTCCAAGGATGTGGATGATCACACTAACATTCTGTTCGTCTCTTGATATAGTATTTCCCGTTCGTCCTTGATCGACTGAAAGTTTTCTAACATGTTGTTGTTTTTAAAACGATTTTGATTTTTATGTTTTTAATTTTGTTTTTGTTTTTTTTTCATATAACATGGCAAAACTTTTTGACCCACAACCATAAAGGAAGAGAACTATTTTTTTTGTTTAACTCCTCATACTTTCCTCAAATACAATTATTATTTGCTGCCATACAGTTAACCTTCTTTCTTCATATTTTTAGTTCTTAATATTTTTGGTTTATATTTTTGTTATTTCTTTTCCGTTTATTTTTTATTTTATTTTTTAGTTTTCTAGATTGAAAACACTTTAAGTTTTCAATATCCACGTTTAAAGTCATAAATTTTATTTATATATTTTTTGTTGGTCGCTCACAACTTCTTGCCTTTCTTTCTTTGTTCCTACGGCCTTTAAGAGTCTTAGAAATTTCTTGTTTTCTTTTTTCTTGTTTAGTAAAGAGTGAGATTAAAAAATTCTTAACATACATTTATTTTAACAAAAATGTTAAATTTTTTAATTATTACAATTTACAAAAAATATTATTGTAGTTTTAATCACAAGTGGTGAAATTTTAACTCTTTTTGGAAAACCTTTCCACTTACGTTTTCATGGTACTTTCTGTCACTTTCTTCAAAAAGGTTTTAGGTTTAAATTTTACAACACTTTTGTACACCTTTTATGCGCTCTTTAATTCAGTTTTAAGAGCCCAATATCTCTCCACAAGTCTTTACCTCTAAGGTTCTGCCTCTAACATAGTAAGAGGATGCCAAGTCAGGCCACAAATAATTGGATACAAAATTAAGTTTTTAGCCATTTTTGTTCCTTGATGTAATCATTGGTTTTTACGACACTGTACTGAACTAACTGGACTGCTTCACTACTAGATATCAACGGACAAGTTCTGCCGATTCTGTTTAATAACAGACCTTTAAATACATATCCAACTTTTGGAAGGACCAAGATGTTTTTTGTTGAATCGAGTTACAATATAATCATTTGTTTGACAGTAAACATAACATGTTTGACAAAGGTAACTTGATCATCAAATAATATATGGGTTAAAAATTTTAATGAAAAACTTTGTAACTGTAATGGAGTGATCGTCCGGATTTAAACATCATTAACCTTTTTTGGCGAACCCTCAAAAATACAATTGGTAGCATGAAAAAAATTAACAAGAGTTATAGGAAAAAAATCAAAAGACCTGGTACCCGATTCTGCCCGACATAGGTACAAGTTTTATGGGATCTTCAAATTTTCGTTATCAGGAGGTTATCAAAGTGATGTTATCTACTACCAAATATTGAAAAAGCTTTTAAACATTTAATTCCCAAATCAATATATATTCGGATGAATTCTTACTCGTATTCAAGTTCCAACAAAAATCAGCAGAAAAGCTCTAAACTCTCTCCAGACCCTTTATAAACAAATACGAGAAGTATAAGTCGATGGCATTTTCGCGATCAGTGATATTCTTAGAACAAATGGAAATGAAAATGTCAGGCTAGTGCTCTTTGAGTGAAACCGCATCGTTGGACAGCAGTATGCTACAACATTGCAGCTGTGTAGAACTCTTAAATGTGTGTTAAGAATTTTTCGATCTCACTCCTTATATCTTCTGGTTGTGGCATGAACTGAAAAGGAATATAAATATTATTTTTTTTTATTTTCGAAAATTTGCATTATTACACAAAATGCATAATTTGTTTTATAATTTGTTCTGAAATATTAAGACACTTTAAATATAAGTTTTTAGTTTAATACAATTTGTATTTCCTTCTTTAATATCTCCGTTCTTCTTTTTTATTTTTATTAATTTTTTTTGATATTTTAAGATCATAAATTCGTTCTTTTTTTTGTTTTTTATTTAAGACTTTAGTTTCGGGGTTGGTATGTCAAATTATGCAATTTTCACTTGATATCACATATATAAAATTTATGAACGACTTCTTGCTTATTTTTTTATATGCTTTTTAGTATGAAATATTATTTTAGTTGAGACACACACTCTTACACACACCATACATAAAAAAAATAATTGTTATACTTAAAGCAGCAATTGACCCAAAAAAGAGGAAGAATACAACTTAAATAGTCGTAATATGTTTATGACGTTGTTTTTTTCTTTAATATTAAAATATCGGCTAAGAAGAGTATGTGTATGTGTATGTATATGTGTATTGGAGGCAAGAATTTTAGTAATGTGTTTGAAAAGTTTTTGTATTTGCGGGGCATAAGTTGACATGATTTAAAAGAGTTTAAAGGAAATCGATAAATTAATATAAAGAAAGATTTAATATGTGCAAGTATTATGCATTTTTAGTGTAAAGGAATAAATTGAAGAAAGGATTTTATGTTTCAGAAGAGAAGAATGAATTATAAGTGGAATACTTTCTTAATGAAAATTTATGTGTGTTATGTGCATGATTATGGATAATGGATCAGACAGAGAGTTAGGAAATTGTTGTATGCTTTACATTTGAAATGTATATATCCTTAAGTCGATTCTTAAAAATGACACTTAGCATCTGATATAATTTAATTTATTCTATAAAATATTTGGGACCTATTGATAACTGAGAAACAACTTATAACAGATCCCTTTATCATCCAATTTCTGATCTGCCATTCATCAAAAGATCTCCAATTTAAATAAAAATAACTCCTTTAAGTCATCAAGTACATTAAAAATTAATTGACTGCTCCAATGACAAGTCGAACATTAAGAAAGAGGCTGCCGGGAATCAAATTAATAGGATGCAGTCCGAGAATTGTGGTGTAAGAAAAATATATAAAAAAGATTGGAAATTTACCTGACAACATCTATGCCGTAAAAACAACTATGTCCTAAACTACTATAAAGCTAAAGGGATACTTTTCATCCTCTATAGTTAGTCCAATATTATGGATCCAGAAAAAAAAATAAAAAGACATTCTCTGGAATAAATTGCTTCAATTTACTAAAGATGAATTGACTTGTATTCAGAAGGAGATATCTGTAATCGACTGAACGTCCCAATTGCCAGACTTAAATTCCAATGAGAATTCCTGGAGGTCTTCAGAAATAAAATTGGTAGCTTTAAAAAAACATACAAGCGTAATCAATTTCAAGAAACCTAGAAATTGATCTGACCGAAGTGGTTCGAATCTCTCGGGATCTATGAATAGATGTTGTCAGATGGTTATACAAATGAAAGGAAAAATTATTGGAAATAATGGTTATGCAAGGAAGAATAATTATTTTTTTATGTCATCATTAAATGGCATCACAAAAGTGTTTATCGATTTGCCTTCTCCTTGTCTTGTCAAATGAATGTTTACTCGCGTTCAAGTTCTGGCAAAAGAACGCAAACTCTAAATTCTCCTCAGATTATTTATTTACACGAGAACTGGTTGTGGTCGGAAATTTCACGATTGATAATTTTCTCAGAGAACGTCATCAAGTATTTTGAGAAACACTTTAGAAGAAAAATGGCTTAAAATTGTTTATTATGCCCTTGAACTGATCTGTTTTCCTAATCTTTCAAAAGCGGTTCTTTGAACTTATCGCATATTTTGTTTCTTATGTTGCTAAAAAGGAGTTAACATCGTGTGTAATGATCACTAATGGTTACTTGTTATTAATTTTGGTCTGTCGCCTTCTTTGGATACTCAATACAATTTTGGATCTTGTAAATTTTGCTAGACTTTAACTTACGAATCAAAATATTTAGGTCAAAAAACAGGCGTATGGTATTTTTTTGGATTATCTTTCAGCCGGCGAAATCTCGCAATATAGTCTCAAAGCAGATGAAAAAAATCTAAACTGAGCTGACTATGGGAATGATTCCATTAAATGCAACTGTGGAAAATATATAAAACCTATGGTGGATGAAGTAATGTCGCTGTGATATAGTGATATAATCTAATCGTCATAAGCAGTTGCCAACCCTCGATTGTGAGGAAATTGTATTCATAATCGATACCAATCGTCATTGAAAGAAAATCAAAATTATACTATTCTTTCGGCGACTCCATAGGGTTACAAAATAAGTTCAGATATTTCGACAGTCGCGATCAACAAAGCAAATCCACGAAATTGCAACAATTAAGAAACTTAACTCCCCATTCAATTTAACTGATATTGACAAAATAATAGGGTGTTTGAAGAAACAAAACTCTCTGAAAATATTTAACAAGTTAACGAGCTTCTTGGAAGAACGTAAGCCGGCGTTGAATTGGTGGAGAAAAAGCCGATCTCATTTCAAGTTTACGGTATCCGGAGGAACAGAATTCTTTTAAGAAGAAAAAGAGCTCCTTGGAAAAAACTTTAGCCGGATCGAAACTTATTTTAGTACATTGAAAACGGTCAAACATTTTGTCAATGAAATGAATACAACTAGTAATGGGGGAAAGGAAGCCTAATGTGATGTCGCTGGTAACAGCGATACTACCAAAATGAACCTTCTAACATCCTGAATCTTAAATCGTTGTTTTTTAATTTGATTTAATTCAAATAACTGGAGTCTTAATTCGGAGGAGTCCAGTCAGTCTTTAAGACAGTTAAAGTAATGCTGTGTATAAGAGATTATTATACAAAAATTTTGAATGCCCTTTCAAAAAATAAATCTAATTAATGTTATATAACACTTCGCATACAAGTTTTTTGTTTTCAAATGTTTGTAAAAGTTTCATTTCGTTTGTCAATTTATATTCTTTTGTCTTTAAAACGTTGCTTTCAATTACATCATACTTAATCTGTTTACCTCAAACTACTTGTAATTTTGTCAATTGTTATTTGTTTTGCGTTTCATTTTCTATTCCATTTTTTTTTTGATTATAATAAAATAAAAACGTACGGAGAGAAGAAACGAAAAAAAAACATTATTTTAATGAGGTCACATTTAACAAAACCTTTACTTTACTCTTAACATACATTTTGTAGCAGAAAAGAAAAAACTTTAACATTTGAATACTTTAATACTTATTTTGCTATTTATTCTGTTAACTGGGTGTTGCAATTCCCTTGTCAATTTAAAGGTTTGTGCCACAAAACTAACTTACAAACATGCAGCAGAAAAAAATCCAAGTTAAAGAGGCAGACAAACTTATGGACAGACATTTGTAATAGACAACCACAAATCCATCCTTCATATACCTTAAATCCCAGTTTTATGTACTTTTGGAGGGGAATAAATGAATGAATGGATGGATGTATAGATGAAGAAAAAAGCTAAGCTTCTTTACAAAATTCCACTTTATAAACATTACACTGCCACTTGCATTTTCTCCTAATGCAACATAGTGTATGGGAGAGTATTAAGCAACCTCAACAACATGACTTTTTCGTCTTCTACGTTTATTTATTTATTTTATACGTTTGTGTCTTTTCGAAATATTTGTATGCTGAGTGTACGTGTCTAAATGTGCCCCCAACTAAATGCAATGTCAATACGAGGGTTGTGAGCATAATTGTGGTATAATCTAAAATATCATAATAATACATCAATTTTTATATAGAGTGTGTTAACGTGTTGCAAGATCTTTTATAAGATTGTTTTTCAAGTTTATGATCAATTGGTGTCTTCATGAATTCATCATACTTTTTTCAAAGTCAATTTAAAACGATTATGTTTAAGGGTTAAACAGATAACTCAAGTTTCAGATATCACAGTTTTCTAAAAAGCTTTGTAATTAAACTTTGTTGTGTCAGAAGATCCATGTGTCTACATGTAACATTTATAGAGTTTGCAAACTTTGTAGTTTCAGGTTAATACTTGTCAAGTATTCAAATAATTTGTTCTTTCATTTGATCGAATAAAGATCCTTCTTCCAGTTGTAATCGTATATCCCCTTAAAACAGCTGTCGCTGGAGTGGCAACATTTAGACGAATATATTTCTTTCCGAAGTGGAGAACTAATTATCGTGAGAACTATTATCTGCACTCATCTTTCGGATTGATTTCAACAGCTCATTATTTATTTAAACCTCTTGATTCCATCAAATATAGAACAAGTCTTTGTCATTACAAATATTATCTTAAATTGATGATGGCAACATCGATCAGAGGACAATATTTATGTCTTCATACGATCGGTTTGTTGCTCAGTGAAATCCCAAAAAAAATTAACCTTACTTGGATTCGAATGTAATGAAGGCACTGCTTTTGAGTCGATTATTTCGTTAAGTTTCTATTGTTTGTAATTCATATAATCAACCTGATCGCATCAATTACAGAGCATATGATTTGCAGCACAAAAATTCGAATAAATGGACGATCTGTAGTCGATCCGATTACGTCTGCCAAATTTTGTTTCTTTACTAAAAGTAAAAATTTGAATTTTACCTGGATTCGAATGGAAAAGAGACCCTTCTTTTGAATAAATCAGATACAAACTTTAGAAGAGAGTGTCTTATTTCGGCGGGTTTCATTCGGTTTCAATAATTCATAATTCCTGCCAATTTTTGAGCATAGTAGCATACAAATTTGAACAATATCAATCTCTCCATACGACCCGAATCGAAATAGACTCTGCTTTTAAATACATCAATCGACTCGTTCCAGAACAGAGATCCACTTGTGGTGGGAACTTCAAAGATCAACTTAAATAGACGATGTGAGTATAACGCAGAATCGATCACAGGATAATATATATACGTCTCTACACCATACTTTTTAGTCGGAAGTTGTTTCAAGTCAAAAACAGCTTTTGGTAACTGACAAATTAATCACTTATATGACGATCATCCCATAAAAATTTTTGTATTAATCAGATCAGCGTTTTTGGGTTTTATAACCATTTTCTTTTGAATTGAACATATCTTCTTCCTAATCTGTATTTAAAATGAATTTGATACAAATTTTATGGATAAAACGAAAAATTGCGTATTAAACTTTTTGCTTTATACGCCATCTTCCACTTCTTCGTCTAAATGTAATATCTTGTCATTTTGCTCTGGATTTAATATGAATTTGAGCTCTGAAGCGTTAAGTTTCCAGACGGAAAAAAATCGTGTGTTGAACATTTGGTAGTAAGCTCTTCTTTCAAATCAACCTCCCTGGTGTTCTAGTCTTATTTCCTACCTATTAATATTGAGTTGAGTGTTTTCAAGGACATTATAACAACTTCGATTCGATTTCCTTTAGAGTTTTCTTCATGGTTTTGGCACTGAATTTTAATGCATGCAGGTCCATTTCCTTAATTACGGATGAGTCTGCCAAGATAATCAATCAATCAATATCAATTGCAACATCTTAACAGAGTATAAGAGTTTAACCTTAATGATGGGTATATTCTTTCTCTGCGTATAAGACTTTCTGTAGTATTTAAATAATTCCTTAAATTTTTCTCACTCTCCTCGTTTACATCTCTCTAATCCGATCTACATGTTGTATACAACATTCCTTCTGTCGTGGACTTGTTTCTATTTATTTTTATTTTTTTGTTTTTCCATCTTATACACGTTTCTTCCTCTTTTGGTCTCCTCTCCCATATTTTGCCTCCATTTAATTTCTCATTTAATACTATTTTGTTTATTATTTAAATGCCTAATGTAAGTTGTTTTCTTATTCTTCTTTTGTTATTGCGGCTTCTGTTTCTGTTGTTGCTGGGGTTTCATTTCATTTGAATTCATTCTTTCTTGTTTTGTACTTTTCATAGTTGTCAACTTTACGTAGGCGAACAGGCGAATATGGAATTTTTTTTTTGCTGCTTTGTATTGGACTCACAGACAAATGTTGTATAATAGTTGTAATAATAACAATAATCAAATGGGAGTATTATTAAAAGAAAACATCAACAACAACAACAACAACTACAGGGACAACAACTAAAAGCAAACAACATGAAAAGCAGAGAAATTACCAAGGCAACCAGTGAATGCTACTAGGAAATATGTTTATGTGACCATCCATCTTTAAATATATACTTGGTCCTGCTACAATTTGGTTTGTTTTAATATGAATTAAGTTAATTTAAAAGCGATTTCAAATTAACTTTAATATCTTTAAAGTGCCCAGTTTCTTTTTTTTCTCCCAACACACAGCCAGAGCCAAAACTAATAAGTAGTTCTGTTGTTATTTTTTTTTTTTTCTTGTAAAAAATAGTTGGCATTTTAAAGAGGGGCTGGAGCTGGAAGCAGAACTAAAAGAAATAATTTTTATAGATGTCGTTTTAATATTGTACAACTTCTGTTGAACTACATGTAGTTTTAGTTTTTTGTTTCTGGTTGTTGCTGCTGCTCGTTTTTTTTTGGGTAGTTTTGTGGTATAATTGTCGTTGTTATGTTTAAGGTAATGATGACAAAACACGAACCATTAAAATATTGTATATGACCAGAATGGGTTGGCTATAAGAAGAAAAATTAATGAAAATATTTTTAAAAGAAATACTAGAATTGTTGGCAAGTTTTATAGTTTTCTGTAGGCTATGAAAACTTAAATGATTTTGGAATGTATTTGTACTATAATATTATAGTATAAGAGTTTTTTTTTTTTTTTTTTTTTTTTTTTTAAATCATATACTATATATTTTTTGTAAAAATAATATAGTATAAGAGTTTTTAGGCAAATAATATAGGGGAATATTTTTATGTTGGTTAAGCTCAGTAGTAGGAGTTCTAACTATAATTTTAAATTTTTTGATATGGATCTTATAATAATTTTCAACATATCCAAAACCAGACAAGTCACTAAAATACGCTTTCTCGAATGTTGACTTTGCTTTTACTGCATTATACTTTAACTTAAGAAAATGACATTTGAAGAATGTTATCTTACTAAAACACCACATTAATTAGGAAAAGACACATGCTCAAAGTAAAACATCGTGGCCAGTTTGGTTCCGTTATATTGCAGACAATAATTAAGATTTTTCAATGTCGCGCAAAAAATAGCAATCTATATCTGTCGATGCAAAACATATGGTTATAACACTAGCAAAGTCCAAATGCTTAACTCGCATAAAGAAATATTGAATTAAGAGCTTTTAAAAAGCAAATCCAACTGTTTGTTCAGTTAATTTACTATTTGTTTTTTTCGATAGCAGCTTAAAATTATCTCTTGAGGCTACGGTTGCTTTTTAGCTTAAATTAACCTCTCACCCTTTGATACAAATCATACTTAATTTCTTCTTTGAAATATTTTACTCCAGGGAATTTGTTGAAGAGAACTACCTATCATTACTGTAAAAATAGTACTAGGATTCTTCTCTCACGTACGTCGTCATCTCCGTAAACCTTTTGAGGCTGACTTTTGAGCTGAAATTGCATCATCATTCTCTCATTTACGGCAGTATTTTCGTAAAAGTTTTTAGATCTTTCGTTAGCACTTACACTGTTCGAGCGCACAAGATCACTCTTTTTTTCTCATTTACAAACAGTTATGGCTTCCGAAAAAATAGTTTTATACCAGAGTAAAAGATGAGTAACCAGGTACATTATTTTACACAGTAAATATTGCTGGACTCAGATATTAGAGTGATTAACTCAGTAAAAATCTCACATCATCTGACTTCCCAAATGGTTCTTTAAATGATACGATGAGTATTAGTAGTATAAGTAAAATTTTCAAGTATAACCTTTTTGTATAAGAGTATTCTCAAGATAAATGAATTACTAGAGTGTAGCAGCATGGTTTTCGTTTAAGACATTATTTAGATTTAAGGAAGAATTCTGTGAATATAAGACTTTGGAAGTAAGCAATATTCAGTGTAATAATCGAAAACAGTGAAATTAAAGTGCAGCTAAGTAACAAAAACTTATTCAGCAACCTTTAACAAATTCGAAAGTAATCTGAGTTTTGAAAGTTTATTTAATTCCAACTTTGCAAAAACAGTGTCTAACATGAGTATATTTAGTATTAATTTTTATTAATAAGAGTATTTTCATTTCAAATGAAGTCGTCTTAGCATGAGTGTTAAGTCTCGTAGGACTGGTACTAACACTAACTATGAGTGTGTAGAAGATAACTATAAAAAGTTACTTATAATCTGGATGTAAGAGGTGAATTTCATGAGTATAAGATTGAATATAAGACTTTGAAAAAAATAAAAAAAAATATGTTCTGTATTAAGGTTTAAGCACAAGGCGATCTGGTTAAGCTATAGTTCACTAAAAAATATATATTAAGAAAGTAACTTGGGTTTCAAAAACGCATGCAATTTGAGCCAACTTTGCAAATCTAAGTAAGTGTCTAAAATAAGATGAGTATAAGTAGTATAAATATTCATCTTGCATTTATAATAGAATTCTTAATACAGATAAATGGTTCAATTTAGGGGTATGATCTTAGTGCAAGACTGTACTTATAACGTAATTTTAATCTGATCTTAAAAATTTCTTGAATACAAGTGTGTAACATATGACTTTAAAAATAAATAAAAAATTACATTGGATCGGATATTAGGAACTTGTAAGAGTATGATTAAAGCGACTAGAAAACAGATTTTTTCGAATACAAAACTATAAACTAAAGGTGAATGGTCTGATAAATTTGAGAAATATATAAGAGAATAAGTCTACAAACTGAAGGCTATACATCTTTAATACAACTTTAGTTAGTTTGTTTTAAAAGATCAGCATAAATTTAGAAGTCTTTTTATGCGTATAAGATTGAATTATAAGATTATAAAATTTTCCTGTTTACTTTGATGAAAATAATGTCAACTGATTTAACTTATGATAATAAAGTTCTCATTAAGAAATATTTCAAATACGCATAAGAAATTGCTACAAAAGTATCAGACTTAAGGTAATTCCTAAATATGTAAGAGAGGGTTTGGGAAAACTTAATTGACCATATATTACAAGTGTAAACTAACTGTAATTAGTGTAAAGCAATAAAAAGGAGTAGTATAAGACATCAAGTCATCTTTATTTAGTATAAGACCTGGTTGTAAGGGAAAAAGCATAGGTTTTGGAATATCTTCTTATACAAGTATAAGACCTTAATTGTAAACTAAATATTATTACAGTTTTTGAACAGTTTTAGTCCATTGAACATAATTTACTTTCAAGCATAAAACCAAAAAGAAATATAATGAAGAAACAACAAAATCTATAATGAGAAACAAGTGTTACTAACTATTTACATCAAAGTACAAAACACATACTTACATAACAGCATTATAATACCTTCATTCACATTGAGGTATTTGTGTATGTGTTTATATTTTTAAGGTTAAAAAGATATTTGACCCATTTTCAGCACGTACTTAATGTTAAAAATATGATTACTTTCATTCTTATTTTCATGTTAACAATAATGATTCTTGTGGTTCTTCTCTATAGTAAGATGTTGTTTGTTGCTGTTGTTGCCTTTTGTAGAGACATAATTTCAGACAATTTTCTCATCTACTCATGTAGTTGCTTTTACTTTGTAAGTTCGAGAGAAAACAACTATTATGTTAAAAAAAGGAATATTCTTTAGTACATTCCACTTTAACATCCTTTTATGTTTAGTTTTCATTATACTATACACCACCTTAGGGTGGTGGGGGTATTATGAGTTTGTGCAGGTGTTTGCAACGGGTAGAAAAATTAGTCCTACCATTTATGTATGTCCGTCTGTTTGTCCGACTGGTTGTCCATGTATAACTTTTTCGTTAAGTTCAGGCCGCAGTTTTGAAGATATCTAATGAAATATGGCTTTTCTATTATTTTGGCCCAAAGACGGTGCCTATTGAATTTGATATTTCTTATAGGCCCCATACAAATGTCCCCCGGAATGGAGTTTTTTTGGCCATAAATTCCTAAACATAAAACAATTTTAACCAAATTTTGCAGAAATAAATCTCTAATACGTGGATCGGTCCATTATTTCTCATAGCTCCTATACAACCACAATGGCAAAAATGACTGAAACTCATAAACCTTTTCGTAACTGTCATTTACAATTAACAATGTGGTGTAGGATATTACACAGCGGGCTTGACCGACTATAACATTTTTACTCGTTTTTTTTTGTTCCTCTTATTGTTGCTGTTGTTGTAGTTATAGGGTATTTTGTCTAACCATAATATTTATAGATGTGTAAGTGTAACTAAGTAATAGTATGAGTATTGTAAAACTGTTATACTTGCAATAGTTTTTTGTCTAAGGATTTGTAAGTGGGAGTCCAAGGGAAACAAGCAAGCAAGAAAGAATGAAAGAAGCTGTGTGTTGAAAAATATTGGCATTTTTCCAAAAATGACTATAATTTCTATGAAGTGCACTTAGTTTTGTTTTTAGAACAGAAAATAAATGAATGAAAGAAGAAAAAAAAACTTAAACATCGACAACTATTTTACATCTCTATTGATAGATTTTGTAATAAAAATTAACAAATACAATTTGTTTTAGTAAAAAAAAACTTGCTAAAATTGGAATTTATTAAAAAAATGTTGAAAACTTTGAAGGTTTTTTTAATGGGAACTAAATTTATGGATATTTTTTATCTTTTAGTAATTCTTGATGACATTAATTTAGCCAAATATTTGTACAAGTGGGTGAAGTGTTAGAAAGTTTGTATAAGAGTTTCTTAAACTAAGTTTATTGACTTTCAAGTTATTTTATATTTATGTCTGGAATACAACTAGTAATTTGTTATTGTTCTATAGATTACTAGAGTTATCATAAAGCTTTTTCAAGTGAAAAGAGGTCAATTCTGGAGGGTCTTAAACTTTAAGTTTAAGTTTTGTGTTCAGTTTATTAGAGGTTTCGAACACAGTTTTGTTAATATCTCTAGCATAAGAATATTAACTTAGTATAAGACTTTACTTAGAATGTAGAGAATGAATTCCTTAAGTATAAGATACGATTTAAAAAAACATAATTAAAATAATGAGTATAAGAGATTATAAGACTTTATTGTGAGCCCATTTGTAATATGAACACAACATGAATTCCATGAGTGTAAAAGAAGAAGAATGACTTATCACAACACTCATTACAACATTGTATCATAAGAAAGAAATCGAAGACTATGATGTAAGAAATGCATAAAAACTCAAATCTCTTTTACAAATATTATTAGTATATCATACTTAAATTAACCATCATCCCACACTTAGTCGATATATAAGACAAAAAATCTTGTTTATAAGAGAATATAATCATCCGAATTAAGATATAAATCCGAATTTAAAGAAATTCGATAATCCAGTAAGTTTTCGTATAAGTTAATAGTCTCGTATAAGAGAAAATAATTTAAAAAAAATGTACACATTTATATAAATTTATATATCGATATCGCGAAATTAGATACTATACTAGAAAAATATTTTTAAATTCGATTTTAAGGTCACTTTTGCGCGATGTAATCTTCCCAGTCCTAATTTGGACATAATAGAAATTTAAGAGACTGGTTGAATAATGTGTGATAATTCAGATTCATATTCAGTAAACAATAGTTCAATATAAGAAATATCATCCTATGAGATAGAGTCAGTCACACGCACCAAATGAAAAGTTAACTTTCGAAGGGCTCGTGCGATTTCACTCCCGTTTTAAACGGGAGTTGGTGCATAGGATTCCAAAATTGGATACCACCTGGTCATAAAAATACTTAATGCTAAAGCGATCTTACAGATTTTGATATAATGAATTCATTTAATGAAGACTTACAACGGGTGTCTTATTGTTTAGTACTATTTTGATTCAAAAATTTTAAATTTTACTTTTTGACCGATAGTTTTTAAATTTATAAGGCTTTCAATTTAAATTTTCCAAAAATTTTGCATTTTCGCCGTAGTTTTTTGTAATAAAATAAATAAAAACTTAAATTTTGAAAAAGCGTTTATAAACTTCGACTTCTTTGATAACCCTCCAATTTTTAGCTTCAATTTTCAAGTCACAAAGTTCGAAGACTTATTGTTCAAATGGGAATATCAGTTGGGCTACCACTATATGGTGAATACTTCCGAAAACCGTCACCATTAGTCCTAGAAAATAGAATTCATGAAATAAGATTGTGGGGATTATGTTTTTCATAAAAAGTTAAATTTCTGTTTATAACTTTTTTTCTGAACCGAATGAAGTACTTTAAACTTTATTTTATAACAAAATTGTATTCCTATTTTGATATTTATGATTTTCAAATTTACGAAAGTTCTTCGTTTGAACTTAGAGTTTACCTCAGATATCTGTCTATATATTTTAATATACCACACCGGTTTTGTCACAATCCACAATAATGTGCTGTCAGAGCACTGTTAAAATGCCAAATTACGTGAAATTTCCTGTGTTACTTACAGAGCTACGCGATATTAAATCATTCGCTTTTTGAGAAGATACCTCTCTCCTTTGTCTTATCCAGAAAATTTATACATATTCCTCAATGTCACAGTGCAAAATTTCATAAAAATCAAATAAGCCATTTAGTCACAATCGTTATTAAAATTTTTAATTTTTGGCGTTTGTCTCAGATATCGTTCTATAACTTTTTTCAAGCGAATTGGCTTTGCCGGGTTTAAAAATGAAACTTCTCAGACCAATTTTATATTCTTATTAAAAATTTTACTGAATTCTGTAAATTACTGTGGATGCGAAAGGGCAAACAACAGACAGACGAAAATAGCTAAATTGATTTAGGTTTTGATTTGCTGCAAGGTTTAGATGATTCCTTCTTCCTTCATCACCACTTATTGCTGTAACTAGTGTATTCAAAAACCGAAATCGGTTAACCAGTTTTTTGCATTTCCAAAAACCGACCGGTTTCGAATAATTTCACCAATTTGACAGTAGGGAGGAGCCTCTTCAAAAAGCTTTTTGTTTATCATATTCAATCGGTGAGAATGGGAATTATTCAAAGTAGAAATAAATTTATATTTTTCTATATCTCTAATAATAATGTTAATTTGCACTCACTTTGAAAATTAGGGAATGGAGACATCAACACTGAACAGCTCTATTCATTTATGTTTCTTTTTCAAAATTCTGTATGCAACGAAGTGCTGCAATCCTTGTTCTACGAGAAAAAACATTATCCACATAAAAATAAATTTTCTCTCCTCTTCCTAAAAGGAAAATATAAAAGAAACTAAAATCTGATGATGTGAGGACCAAAAATAGACACAAACTGAAAAAAAATGTTTAATGATAAAAGAAATCATAAATTGAATTTATGCAAAGTTTGCATGTTTATACGAGTACTTAAAGGATATATGGAATATATGAATATGTATGAGTATGAGTGTATGTATGTGTACATACTCAAAGTCATCATACTCACATCAACATACTTATAACACTCACACACTGATACTACTTAAACTTTTAGTACACACACAAAGATAAACATTGCTGAATAGTAGTCGATGAGAGTAACGTTGTTGCTGCAATTTATAGTTGTAGTAGTAGTAGTAGTAGCAGTCATAGAAGAAGAGTTATAGAACATTATGAAAAAATTGAGATCAAGGATTCGTTTTTTCTCTGCCTCCTTTTGTTGTTTTATGCACTGGTATGGTGTGTGAGTGTGTGTGAGTGTATGTGAGTGGCAAAGAAAACATGTGGTTGGTTTGGAAAACTCATATATAAAAATTTTCCTTTTTCATAGTATTTGTTTTTTTGTTGTCTTTGTGATATTGGCAAGAAATTCAAAGTTTGTTTTTTTATGACTTTTTCTTTCGATTTTCCGTTTTTTTTTTTTTTTTTGTTTTTTGGTGAGCTGGGGAGGAGGACTATAAAGATAGTTAATGTTTTTGTTATAAATATGAATAACTATGTATCAATAAACTGTATAAATTTAAAAGGAGAAGAGAAGGTAGATTTTCCTTTTAGCTATTTTTTTTGTTTCTTTCCATACAGTCAATTGTTTTTTAGGTCACTGCATATATTTTTCTTTTATTATAAGCATTTTTATGTTGTTGCAACTAAAAACTGTTGCCAGCAAAAGATAATAATGCTTAAATTTAATGAAATTATTTTTATACCAAAAAATATGTTTTTTAGGGCCAAATTGGTAGAGGGTGGGAAAGTAGGGTTATATAGAATTATATATATTTATTTGATAAATTTACAATAAAACGAGTTTTATTAATTTGCATTTTTTTCTCTCTTTGCAGGTAAGAAAAAATTACTGTATTTTCTGGTTTGGAAATAATTTATTAAAAGGTAAAAATTTAATAATAACGTTATATTGGGGTTGAAAACTATTAATTATATTTAAATAAATAATTTACAAAATATTCCCTAAAATGATATAACAATATCATTCCCATGATGAGCTTCCATTTTAGGCCAGTGTCCAGAGTTCTTTAGCAGACCATTTTTATTAATAAAAAATGAATTAAACATCAAGCTTAAGTTCACTCCTAGTACTGCTCTGGTGGACTCAATGTTGCCCTTAATCAGATCTGATTCAGTTTTAGTTCTAATTCAGTTCAGTTCTTGTTCGGTTCTAATTTAGTTATATTGCAGTTCCAATTCTGATTTAGTTCTAGAACAGTTCTGTTTCAGTTCTAGTTCAATTCTAGTTCAATTCTACTTCAGTTCTAGTTTATTTCTAGTTCAGTTTTAGTTCAGTTCTAGTTCCTTTCTAGTTCTGTTCTTCTTCAGTTCTAGTTTAGTACTAAATAAGTTCCAGTCCAGCTATAATTTAGTTCTAGTTCAGTTCTTGTTCAGTTCTGTTCATGTTCAGCTGTAGTTCAGTTCTAATCAGTTCTTGTTCAGTTCTAGTTCAGTTATTGTTCAGTTCTGTTCACGTTCAGCTGTAGTTTAGTTCTAATTCAGGTCTAGTTCAGTTCTAGTTCAGTTCCAGTTCTAATTCAGTTCTAGTTCCGTTCGAGTTCAGTTCTAGTTCAGTTCTAATTCACTTTAAGTTCAGTTCCAGTACATTTCTAGTTCAGTTGCTGTTCAGTTCTTGTTCAGTTCTATTTCAGTTCTATTTCAGTACCAGTTCAGTTCTAATTCAGGTCAAGTTCAGTTCTAGTTTAGTTCCAGCTCATTTCTAGTTCAGTTGCTGTTCAGTTTTAGTTCAGTTCCAGTTCTAACTCAGTTACAGTTCAGTTCCAGTTAAATTCTAGTTCAGTTCTAGTTCAATTCTAGTTGAGTTCTAGTTCAGTTCTAGTTCACTTTTAGCTCAGTTCCAGTTCTAGTTCTGTTCTAGTTTAGCTGTAATTCTATTTTTTAAGGATCAGTAGATTGCAAATTATTATTTTTCGTTTTTATTACCTCCACCCCCTGTTTAAATGCCTTTATTTCCTGTCGATGAAAAACTTTCCCAATAATGCTCTAGTTTCTCGCAATCTGTCATTTAATAAAATTTAAAATTTTTTAATTTATTAAAGTCATAAAACCATTTTTAATTGTTTCAAAAGTCATTAAAAATTTTATTTTTGATCAAAATTTCAATATATAATTACCCTTATTTATTCAACACCTGTTTTGCCACACAAACAAAACTCCTTTTTCAAAAAATAATAAAAATTATATAAAACCAACTTACTAAACCTGAAACTAATTAATTGTAATTATGGTAACTGATACTTAACATTTAACTAAACCACATCTCACGCACTGTCCCTTCCATCCTCAATCCGGCATTACAGCCGGATTAATTAAAAGCATTTATATTTTTTTATTGTTTCTTTTCCAAATTTTATATTTATACATCAGTGCATTTGACTTCATTTAAATTTTCCAAAAATTTAATTGAAAACATTTGGTTGCTAATCGAGTGACTGATATCTTTCACTCATCGTACAAATGATATTGAACGCCCCTCTTTTCTGTTGTTGTTGTTAAACGGAAATGTTTGTAATAATTAACAAAAAAGAATGAGTAGAAATTTGACAAATTCCTAGAAAAGATATAGAGGGATGTAGAGTAGAGGAATTATTAAATGGAATATGAAGGAATAACGATACTTATCATTCACAACAAATCAACATGTGTTTACATGCGTGCATGATAATGTAATAAAGTGTAATTTTGTTCATGCAACTGACTAAAAGTATTTTTATTTTATACTACAGAGAGTTAATAATTTTTGCTATTTATGTTGCGAAGAGTAATGAGAAACATTTAAAGTGTGTAGACAGAATGACTTGATTCGTTTGTATAGATAACAATCTTTTCTTGAATGATACTCCTATTAGTTCCGGAAACCTTAGACTATATTTTTGTAACAAGGCTGAATTGCTATTGCCACATATAACAAAGATGGAAATTATAATCAGCATTTTTACTAGCAAACCGTGGTTACTGACGGCAAAAGTTCTCTCCCCTTAATCACAATTTCTTGTTAGATTGTGATACCAAAATCTCGAATATATTTGGATCAATTTCATTCTAAACTAAGTTTCGTCCGATTCGGAGTAACAGTGTTGTGAGTTCTTCAGCTGAAAGTTCTTATTAATAAAAGAGGAATTACTGCTCTGGTTGACTTAATATTGCGCATTATCAGTTCATCAGTTCAGTTCTATTTCAGTTCTAGTTCAGTTCAAGTTCAGTTCAAGTTCAGTTCAAGTTCAGTTCCAGTTCAGTTCAAGTTCAAGTGTAATTCTTGTTATGTTCCGGTTAAGTTCTGGTTCAGTTCTAGTTCAATTGTTGCTCAGTTCTTGTTCAGTTCTAGTTCAAGTCTAGTTCAGGTTCAGTTCTATTTCAATTCTAGTTCAGTTCTAGATCAGTTCAGTTTTAAGTAAGTTCTATTTCAGTTCTATTTCAATTCGCGTTCAGATCTACTTCAGTTCTAGTTCGATTATAGTTCATTTCTAAATATATTCCAAATCACTATTCAAGAACAAAAAGGAATTTTTAAAAACTTTTCAACATCCGATCCTCTTACTGTTTGTATGTGTGTATCTGTGTGTGTTAAAAGCGTATTCCCCTCCTTAAGAATTCAAGCGTATTAAATAAAGTTTATCATTTGCATACTTTATTGAATGATGGCAATTTTTCTTTATTAAAAATAAAAATCCCTTCTTAACAATTATCATGAGTTTTATTGCGGTTTCTTCTTTTCCATATGACCAAAATCTCTTTTTTACCAATTTTCTGTATTTCTTTTCGTTTATTATTTTTTTCTGCATTTTCCCCCAAAATCAATATATCAATAAAATGACCAACCTTGGTATAAACGTTATTATTCTTCGCACTTAACTCCCGTAAGAAATATGGCCAAATTATAACGTGTCCCTCTGAAGCCAACATCGTTTTCATTGCCGTTGTCGTCGTCATCATCAACTTTATTATTATTGATGGAATTATTTTCTTGTCGTTGATGTTTTATTTTGAAAACAGATGTTTTTTGGTTGGTTAAACGCCCGACTGCACTTGTATGTTGTTAATGGCGAATTTATCCATCCACAACACATAACCACACACAATAAAAAAACAAGAAAACCATTGATTTTATTTCAATATTTTTGTTCGAGTTTCGAGTGAGGGGAAGCCTTTGTTTTTTTTTTCTCTTAGTGTATCCTGCATCACTATATAAGTGAGGAGAAAGGGTATTTAAGGTTTGTGATACGGTCTGTAGATCTATAGGAAAAGTAATTTTAGCCAAAATTTATGCTTTTTAATTGTACCAATGTCTGGACCAATATTTGTTACATCTGTACTGAATATTGGGATCGGTTCTGAAGTTAAGCGTATTACATTAAGTACGTTTTATATTAATCGAGAACAATGGAAGTTAAAAGGGGAAAATTTGGGCTAAAATTGAGGTGAAAAAATTACATGCAGTGTTTTACATATGGTTTTTGACTGATCTTTAACATAAGTTTCAATGTCATAATAATGGGAAAATATGACCACGTGTCTGGCAGATTTTTCGATCCTACTTAATATAGAACCATTGTAATGGGTTCCGATCTTATCAAACACAGACCTTGGTATCATAAATAGCCTGGAATTAATGTTAATTTGGCCGGATGGATAGTTTACGTATCAGGTTTTTGATTGGGGTTATCGGATGCAAAAATGACTTACTTTTTAGGGATTAAACATATTTTCAGACATGGTAAATTGCATGGTTTCAGTTCATATGGATCTTCTAACATTAGCGCATGTTCTTCTTGCTTTGCCAACAATCTTACACGATTTTCTATATTTCTTATTTTTAATCATCTTCGGCTGGCCAGGTTTCCTAAACATTACTTTCAAAACGCTTAAACCATCCTACACAATTTTGACGAGTCGTGTCACATGTTGATTGTAAGTTGCAATATATTTCAGCATCCATTTTCTTTAATAGAAAGAAGTATTTCCGGTTTTTGTTGGTGACAGATGTTTACCCTTTAAAATTCCATATTTGTGATTTTTCATATGAAACATATTTGGAAGTTCCTTAATAATTTTGAAGGCAACTTTCTTGAAAGGTTACGATAGTGTATCTGAGGAACTTCTACTTCCCACTTGTAATATAAGATTCTGATTTCTGGATCTGTTATGGTGATTTCCATAAATTTTGTCTCTCTGATTGTAGTGGAGGAATTTAAAGCCGATGTTGCGATAGGAGCGGAGTACGAGAATAACTCTCTTTCAGGTTTTTCAATAATCGGCGCAACCTTAATAAAACAATCCCATTTGTTTTAATAAATCAAGCGGTCGAATGCAATAATCAAACAAATGAATAAAAGTGAGAAAGTACATTTTTACAAAAATTACAAAAAAAAAAAAAATAGATGAAAGAATGCAAAAGTAATAACTTTTTTGTGTTTTGAAGAGTTATTTTTGTGTTCTTAACATTTTATTGCTGCCAATAAGTTTGTTGTGTTGCATTGAGTATTCTTCTTCTTCATCTTCATTTGGTTTACAATTCGATTCTTCATGTCCATTACGTGTCTGCATAAATGTTGCATAAAGAGGATTTGCGTCTGCGTGTGTTAAAGTATTTCGTATAACTTATTATTTGTTTGTATGTGTGGTAGAAAGCAATTAAAATTAAAATACAAAAGAGCAACAAAAAACAAAAAAACAAACCTTTTAAAGGAAAAGCCAGGAAACCTGAACATTTCATGTTGTAACATGTAACAACAACACGTTTGAGATTGAATTGCGTGTTGTGTATTTAAATGAGTTTCCAACACTTTAGCAAACTACAAAATGCCATTTAAATCGCTTACTTACTTCATGCATCAGCCACAAACAAACAAACGAACGAACCAACGATTGTTTGTAGTCACCACAAACAAACGGCAACATCAGCAAAATATTCCAACAACAAGAATAACTACAATAATATTACTACAACAATAATAAAACAACTATAATAAAAGAAAGAATATCAGCAACATTAACTACATCATGTAAGTCGCAACTATAATGATGCAACATTGTAATAAAGTGAGCAAAATATACATAATATTTATTGTTGCCAACACCTTAACTTAGAGTGTGAGAGATAAGCCGGTTTATTATTTGTTGTTTCAGGCAAGAATTTTAGTTCTTTTAATAATCACAGCACTCTGGTATTTAAAAACTACAGAAAAATCTTTTTTCTTTTTTTGTTCTATAAAATAATAATTGCTTTTTGGAGGAAGTACCCTTATTTAGAAGGAATTTATATTTTTAATGACAAAAAAGAATTAAAAGGATCTGTTTTAGTGGCAAAAGTACTTTTCAGTAAAGTAATCTAAAAAGCAAGTTTGAAGTTAAGGTTAATTCAGTAAAAATTAGCTCAAGCTTAATTCAATTTCAAACTTGTTCTTCTTAAAGTGGAGTAAAATTAATCGGTCAAATGACAGAGCAAGCTTACTAAGGTCGCTATTGTTTTAAGATGAACTGCTCTAAGTCTTGCAGTAGTAAATGTATTTTTCTTCCAGGACGATCGCGGCTTTTTGGGCCTGGAGAATTCCACTCAGTCGCTACCCTTGTAAATTTTTCTTTTTAGAAATTTCTTAAGCTTTGAGGATTCCACTCAAGCATCAAACACTTAATATATCTTAAATATATATAATTGACAACAAAAACTAATTATTTAACTTATTAATTTCTCTACAAAAACAAATTTAATTTTTATAAAAATCAAGACAACACTTATTAATGAATTGCTGTTCAAATCCTAAGCAATTTTAAATGTTTCTTATAATATGCTTTCTTTTCTACGACCTCAGTGTACTCTTTGGGAATAGGCTGTATAAGATTCGTTACAATACACTTTGGCATAACTTACTACTCCGATATGATAAACCCCCGCTAATTTTTGCAGTGTCTTGTTCTACATTTCTCTTTCAAGATGGCAAAACAATTCTCTGCAGAATAAAATTCTAAAAATTCAGCAGTCAGTCAAACACTTCAATTCAATTAGATCATAACCCATCTCTTCCTAAGTATGGCATTTCTCATTCAATATGAGAATGTTCAAATTGTCCTTGAAAAAAAAAAACGAAAAACTTTGTAGAATTAGATTTTGGGGCGTAGCGAACGTTGTCGCCCTGCCTTTAATTTTTTGCGTGATTCACTATATCCAAATTGATTGCTGTAAAATCTGTATTCATCACTGAATAAAGTGGTCTTCATTCTGTTATTGTAAATTCCATATGTGCTTTTATAAAATCTAATTACGGTACAAAGTTAATTTTAATTTCTGTAATCGGTTGTTGACGAAGCTAAACTTCAAGATCAATCTTCGCATAAATCAGAGGCCTGTTTCGTAATTTCCCAGTTGCCTCTCTTATTTCACTAAGTTCTGATATGCGGCCAATGACAGCCAGCTTCTTGTAAAACATACGATTGTCAATACAGCTGTTGGTCTGGTCTAATTTTCCGAAGTTCTTTTGACATTACTATATGCTAAAGTTATAACCTGCAGCTTTTTAAACTTGCAACTTCAGAAATTGGTATTGCTGTCTCAAACTATTGTTTGTATTATAAAGCAACCTAAGTTTCCTTCTTCGAGAATCTGTCGAGATCCTAATTGTCAGTTTTGTGTTTTCTTCACTACTCGGTTTTACACACACTTTCACATAAGTGTTTTTAATTGTTCACGAATTGCCATAGCTAAAGTGTTCTTAGTTACTTTATTCTTGAGTTGTTCGGAATTGTAGATGCTTACGTGTTTCCAGTTCTTTATTCTAAACTTATTCAAGGAAAAATGTTATTCATAACAAACATTCTTTTCTTAGTAGCATTGGATCGGTCTTGCGACTTTTGACCGATCGTTAAATACATGGAAATATATTCAATCTTGTAAATTATCAATTTGTTATTAACTGCAACAATACATTGCAATAAGAACATGTTTGCAACATATAGCGATTTCACTCCCTCAAGGAGATTTTGATGCTGAAGAAAGGAGACCCACCGTCTCAAGCTTTTAAAAAAATAAAAAAATTTGGACTCTATTTTGATTACTTAATCACGCATTTCTTAATCGTTAATTAATGAATAATTATTTAATAAGAAAACTTTGGCGGTTGTGCCCTGAATGAAAATAAACGACTTCGGTGTATGGAACGCATACTAACATATGAGTGGAGATCGCTTGGATTTAACCTTTTGAGAGCTTTAGTTAGGTTATAATTGTCTTAATTGAAACTCAACGTTATATGGGAAAATATCTGTTTAAGATTTAAAATCAGGAATTATATATCTGAGAGACAGGCACATAAAAGCGACAATTTTATTCTATTTAAACTTTTTTCAAAAACTCCCTAAAAAACGTTCTGTATTTTTATTTTGATAAACGTTTTCTACGCATTTTAATTTCGTTGTTGTAGGAGAAAAAACGATTGTCTGTCATTTTTTCATGGATGTCGTACAGTTTGATGAACATTTTGTTTAAATCATATGAATTAGGGTTGCCAGGCTACAATTTATTTGATGTTTGAGCTTTTAAGTTTTTAAATTATTTTTAAATAATAAAACCGGTAAATATTTCATAACAGCAGGTAACATCATCACTATTACTTATATTCTGAGCATCAATCTGTCTGTCAGACATTCCATACCTCTGTCTTTCTCCCATGTAGTGCGTCCAAAAAACTAATTCTATTATCATCCAACATTTGCAGCCTTTTTGCAAAAAAGTGTCATCATCACTCATAACGTTTTATGAATGTGTCGCTATTTTTTGGAGTTGTTTTTATTATTCATTTTTATTGTTAGTTGTTGTATCAAACCGAAATGTCTATAGAAAATGGAAGAGTGAATAATAAAGAAAAAAACAGTGAAAATATTGAAGCGAGTGATGAATAAAAACGGCTTAAATGCCACTTTAGCTGTTGTATTGTTGCATATAGTGTGTTATTTCATAAGCAATGATAGCTTTAGGTAATTCTTTGTCTCCTTTTTATTATTATTGTTGTTGTTGCTGTTTTTTATAAAGGTATGCAACACACAATCATTCCCATACCCCATAATAACTTCCCAAGCAATTTGGCAACAAAAAAAGGAGCAGAAAAAACAACATAAACAGAACATGAAACTACAAAGTGGAGATACAAAAAGAAAAGCATTGAGCACAATTTGAAACGCTAGAACGCCTCTTCAAAACACTTTTTTGTAGTTGTTGTTTGTTGCACGTTGAGATAATGCCTTCGTCGTTTTTGTTGTTGTACCACCACTGTTCCTTTATATTTCTATAATGCTTTTCAGCTTTTGTGTCTCTCTTTGTGTTGTTTTCATCATCATCATCTTTTTTGTCGTCGTCGTCATCGTCATCGTCATCATCAACATTTTCAATATATTATAATAATTGTTGTTATTGTTGTTGACTTGCTAAGTCGTTCCGCAAATGTCTTTCTTTCCATATCGCTGTTTTGTTTTCCACCTCCTGCTACTCCTCTGAAATTCCTTCTCTTTAGCTGTTTGATTTTGTCATGATCATTTTGTTGTTTTCGTTCTTTTTTAAGTTTATTAACAGCAACCGAAAGTGTTCGTTTATTACATCCACAGCATCCCAGAAAGGTGAAGAAGCCAAAGCAAACCATACAAGCAAACTGGCTTCCCAGACATCCACTCATTTTCTCAGTTTAGTCAGGCAGGCAGGCAGCCTAAAAGATGAAGTAAAATATTTAAATACAACAAAAATTCCAATTATCAATTAAGTCAACTTTGGAGTGTATAAAAAGTCATAAAAAATAACATCAATATAAACGTTAAACACATCTTAAGTAACTTACTTACATATTTCTCGCTTTATTATTTCTTTCAGTTGTTTTTCCTCGTGTTGAGGAGTATCGTCTCTTCAACAATGTTTTCAGTTGTTGTTCTTTTAGTGCCTCATTTACAATAGCGACTGTATATTATGTAAACATTTTTTAGTAGACATATATAAAAAGATATAGACGGACGTATGGATGAATGGATGGACGGAAGGACGGACAGACAACACAGGTTGGCGGTTGGAAAGTTTAACCCTCATAGGAGAGGGACTTTTCAAATGATCCATGTCAGCCCATCAAATAACCAATTTTATTTATGAAGATCAGCGATAATTGTGAAATAGTATCCGATAGGATAACACCAATTGTGTCTACATCCAGCCTGCTTGTAGATTAAGACCCCATTTTTCAGAAGATATTTTACATTTAAATTTATAAGAGCAAATTGATAAATATTTTGCATAACTCAATTCTTCAGCCGGTCTATTGGATGACACTTATCTAACAAAACGTTGACGACCTAATCTAACAAAACGTTGACGACCTTTGGAACCACTTTAACAAGTAAAACTCTGAGGAAGGAGAACACACAACGGTTAAAATGCTTTTCTTCAAACCTTCTCTGCTCTGATTACAAGGGATGCACCTGCATTCAATGTTATGAAGGACGTTTGTTTATAATGAGTGTAAATGGGAAGAACATACAACGTTTAAAATGTTATTTTAGCGATATGATGGTCTGCGATGATTACAAGAGACACACTTGCATCCATTGTTATGCAGCACATTTGATTGTGATGAGTGATTTCAACGGACAAAGACGATCTGACAACACGAACCTGAACCTGCACGTAAGGAGGTATGTGCGTAGCGAATAATCTAGCAATGAGTGAATCATGATTCCTTTAATAAAAGGATCTTGGAAACCATTTAGTACCCACGCACTTTGTTGAAGGATGTCACTTGATTATTCTATGTTGCGTGAACTAAATCGATATGTGTGTGAAGATAAATTTTAAAATTTGATCCTAGACACAAACCTTTTCACTTAACAGAGCTCTGTTAACCAATTAACAGAGCTCTGTTAACGGTTTAACAGAGCTCTGCACAATCAGAATACTGACAAAAAACAAGGATTTCGGGAAAACGGGACAACATGGGCGGATGAATCCAAGTGGAAATGGTGACCAATACCTCCAGTTATCACACCCCATAGCCAGAATATTTAACAGAGCGAGTTTTCATATCAAATTTTGAAAAAAATGTTAAACTTAAAATCTCAAAGGATAATCAAGGATTCCACGAAAACGGGACAACATGGGCGGATGAATCCAAGTGGAAATGGTGGCCAATACCTCCAGTTATCACACCCCATAGCCAGAATATTTAACAGAGCGAGTTTTCATATCAAATTTTGAAAAAAATGTTAAACTTAAAATCTCAAAGGATAATCAAGGATTCCACGAAAACGGGACAACATGGGCGGATGAATCCAAGTGGAAATGGTGGCCAATACCTTCAGTTATCACACCCCATAGCCAGAATATTTAACAGAGCGAGTTTTCATACCAAATTTTGAAAAAATTTAAACTTAAAATCTCAAAGGATAATCAAGGATTCCACGAAAACGGGACAACATGGGCGGATGAATCCAAGTGGAAATGGTGACCAATACCTCCAGTTATCACACCCTATAGCCAGAATATTTAACAGAGCGAGTTTTCATAGCAAATTTTGAAAAAAATGTTAAACTTAAAATCTCAAAGGATAATCAAGGATTCCACGAAAACGGGACAACATGGGCGGATGAATCCAAGTGGAAATGGTGGCTAATACCTCCAGTTATCACACCCCATAGCCAGAATATTTAACAGAGCGAGTTTTCATATCAAATTTTGAAAAAAATGTTAAACTTAAAATCTCAAAGGATAATCAAGGATTCCACGAAAACGGGACAACATGGGCGGATGAATCCAAGTGGAAATGGTGGCCAATACCTTCAGTTATCACACCCCATAGCCAGAATATTTAACAGAGCGAGTTTTCATAGCAAATTTTGAAAAAATTTTAAACTTAAAATCTCAAAGGATAATCAAGGATTCCACGAAAACGGGACAACATGGGCGGACGAATCCAAGTGGAAATGGTGGCTAATACCTCCAGTTATCACACCCCATAGCCAGAATATTTAACAGAGCGAGTTTTCATACCAAATTTTGAAAAAAATGTTAAACTTAAAATCTCAAAGGATAATCAAGGATTCCACGAAAACGGGACAAGTGGAAATGGTGGAAAATGGGTTCATTGATTATAATCAATAACCAGGGTATTTAACAGAATGTGTTTGATTGATTTTTTCTATTGAAATGAACATACTAAATTATAATCAATGATTTTAGGAAAATGGAACAGTATGAAAAATCCTAAGTTTTAGTATAATATGAGCTGTGTGGCATTTTAACTGACTTATTTCAATAATGTTATTAAAGATTTGGTTAATCACGGATATTTTTACTTATAGAAAACATATGTAGATATGAATTGTTAAATATTAGTTTTGACATTTGTGTTAGGAATTCTTTCTTATTATTTAAAAATATATTAAAAAAATAATTTTAAGGTGAAAATATGTATTTTTTAAATAATCCAACTAATTAATTGTCGGATAAGACCGGGTACACAATTCCCTACACCACTGCCTAAGCATGAAAAATGATGGATCCATTCATAAATATGTTTTTATGATTTTTAGTGGTCTATATATATATAAAATAGGAAGTGTATATATTTGTATGCAAGTATGTTTGTATACATAAAATTTTCACTTAATTATCCTAATATACATGAAAGTAACATAGGCTATAAAACATGTCGATGCGACCAGGGGGAGGGATACCCCCCCCATAAGAAGCAAATATTGAGTATCGAATATGTAAAGAGCTATTACAGCGAAAGTCTTAAAATTTTGCAGCTATTGTGCTACTTGAAACACCATTATTGAAAAAATATAGGACTTATAGGATCAGGGGCCATATAAAACAAATTTTAATACAAGTGCAACACAAACATCGAAAATTTTGGTAAGATGATATGACCAACTTTGATCTTGTGTTCGGAACAACTGCTTCTCAAAATAAATTAGAATACATTTAAATGGTTTCCATATGAAATTTAATTTAATTATGTTAAGAAATTCCAAAGTTTCAGAATTATTATAACAATATTTAAATGTAAGAAAAACATATGAAATAAATTATTAAAGTTGTCCTTCTCTTTGTGGAAGATTTCTCTCACAAAATTTTTGTAATTAGATTTTTTTTTAAATTTCGTTTACCATTGCCTTTATATTATAAGAATGTTAGCGCTGTAAGGTTTAAGATAAAATTTGTTTCTTATGTTAAATAAAATACATGTTATTGAAGACGCCATATAATTTACAGACTAATGTTATTAATAGATAACAACATTTTATAACTGTAAAATACGTTACTTTAACAAGTAAACAAATATATTGAAATGACTAAAAACGACTATGTAATACACTATAATAATTGTGAACCTATTTTTTTAAAAATAAGTTTATATGTAATTTTTATGTTTTATACATTCAAATATAAATGATCAATTTAAAATAATTTTGGAGAGTAATGAAAAATAATGTGAGCGACGTAGGCTTTAACATGTTTTTCGGTGGAACCTATCATCAACAAAAAATCAGTATTTACAAACGTTATCATTAACAAAAATATGATTTTTTAAAGTACCACCCAATATGGAATTTTATTTTGATTACTCTTTATCCACATACGTATATATAAATGAACCTGTCTTTGTCTTCCGTAGGGGGGGGGGGTTTAGGAACCCTCTGTATAAATGAATATTTATTATCGAATATCTAAAGAGGTATTAAAATGAGAGTATTAAGATTGCATACCAATTTCATTTCGATTTAGGTCAAGGGGAGATGTACCCTTTATTTATCTAAGAACAGATACGCTAAAAGACATCCACTTTGACAGAATCTGCGTTGAAAGAAATTTTAATTTTAATGCATGTCGTGATTTATAAAATTTCTTTCGGAATCTAGGACTAAGAGGATTTAAAGTGCAGCAAAGCGTACCAGGTATTATTGCACCAAGGACTTATTATTCATTCATTAGCTTAAACACCGATTACGGTAAATAAGAACTACATTGAAATATGGTAACATATTCTTAAATATAAAACTTTATAAATAAAAAAGAAGAATTTTTCTAAATTTACATATTTAAAAACCTTTTACTCCAGAACACTATTTCGGGAAGTGGGATTATAAAGGTGTCATTACCGAATATGGCCCGATGAGTATCAGACTAGATTCATATATTAAGAACGGTTTAAAAAATTAGATCAAATTTAAAACCTTTTAATTTAAATTTGATCCAAACCTTTAAATTAATAATATATATTAATGATAGTTCGAGCAATAATTGTACCAATTGTTTAAAAGTTTTATAAGTTTAGTAAAATATAGACCGATTTTCGCAAAGAAAGTATTATATTTTCAATACAGTTAGAAAATTTTGGTGACGATTATGTATTAAAATGGCTCATATTTATATATGAGTTTTATAAGTTCAAACCCGTTTTCCGGGAATAGGCGATATGTGTGAGTTATAACAAGATATATATCAATGTCGGTCAAATTATTAAAATTTTATTTAGACTGTTGGCAACATAATTATACTGAATTTGAATAAAATTGGTAGTATTTGCCCGCAAAATATGAACCGATATTGGTTAAATTGATAACATATATTCAAGACGATTAGAAAATAACTATGCCGAATTTAATTAAATTGCTCTTTATTAATTGGTTCTATAGGTTCAAAACTTTTTTCTGGAAAGGAGCTTTATATGAGCGCTATGTCAAAATATGAACCGATTTTAACTAAATTTATAACATATATTTTGGGCAGCTAAAAAATTTATTGTGCAAAATCTTAAAAAAATTTGTTCATATTTAGGAGATTTATAAGCTATAAATCATATTCCAGGAAGAGGCCTTCTCTTTAGCCTTCAACTTCTTTCGGATTCAATAATAATTGAATTTTTGCAGTTACTTTAAAAAAACAAGTAAGAATGCTATATTCGGCTATGCCGAATCTTAAATACCCTCCACCACAAATTCGTGTAAAGTTAATACGTTAGGTTCCATTGATACACATACACTCACAAATGTATATAACACAGAAATACTTAATCAGTCATATTAGTTACAATTTAGGCTATAAATTTTTTCTACTGAACTGCCTTTTTTCTACCAAATTTCATTGAGCTCTGTTAATTTTTGTGGATGTGAGCAGACAAAGAGATTGACGAAAATCGACTGAGATTTTGAATTGATGCAAGAATATATACATTATGGGGTCTGAAATAATTCATTCTTAGCGTTACACACAGAATGACAAAGTTAATATTCTCTCTCTACCACTTGTACTGTGGAGCGTATAAAAAAAAAATATGCTTGTTATAAGCTCAAAAAAAATTTCCGGGAAAGGGCCTTATATGGGAGCTACAGCAAAATTCGGACCAAGATTGTTTATATTTATAATATACTTTGATTATAGTTAGAAAAATCATTGTGCTAAATTTTAATGGAATTGATCTTTATTTAAATGTTTTATAAACTCTTATCCGTTTTCCGGGAAATCCCGTTATAGGAAAATTTGGACCGATATAGGGCAAATTAATATAATATCTTCAGAACAGTTAGCAAAATAAATGTGTCGACATTCAATAGAATTGGTCTTTATTTACTCGGGAAGGGGCGTTATAATGGAGCTATATCAAAATATGGACCCATGTTAACAAAATTTATAACACATATTTATATGTTAATAAAATTTATAACATATATTTAAAATAAGTAGAAAATTAACTGTGTCAAATTTCAATAGAATTGGTTCCAATTTAAGAGTTTTATGAGTTATAAATCATATTCCGGGAAAGGGCCTTATATGGGAGCTATATCAAAATATAGACCCATGTTAACAAAATTTATAATATATATTAAAAATAGCTAGAAAATTAACTGTGTCAAATTTCAATAGAATTGGTTCAAATCTTAAAGTGTTATACGCTATAAATCATATTCCGGGAAGGGGCATTATATGGGAGCTATATCAAAATATGGACCAATATTAATAAAATTTATAACATATATTGAGAATGGTTAAAAAATTAGTTGTGACAAATTTCAGTAAATTATCTTAAGAATTGCGGCCCATATGGCACAAAGAGTTTGGGGTGTATCAAAATTTTGCATATTATAGCATATTATAACTTTTTTCCGGTTAATCAGATTTTGATAATTTTTTGCACGATGATGAAGCACGTGCAGTTGTATGCTAAAATTAATTTTTCGTTTAAGTCCAATTACATTTTTAGAAAAAATTATAAGAGTTGATTTTCGAAATTTTGAGGTTGTTTCAGATATCGATCTATAACTTCCTTGCTTATAAACCGATATAGCTGGTTTTAAATAGCAAACTGCTTAGGACAATAACAAACAATGTGGCCAAGTTTTATCGAATTTGGTCGATTATTCTAGGCGTGAGAATGTTTCCAACAGACAGACAGACGGACATAGCTAAATCGACTCAGTTTTTGATTTGATGCAATAATATATATACATTGTTGGGTCTGAGATGATTCCTTCTTGGCGTTACATACAGAATGACAAACTTAATATACCCTCACCACTTGTGGTGGTGGAGGGTATAAAAAGAAAAAAACAATAGTTCTTTTTCGAAGAGGTTATCACAGACATCGGTCTTTAACTTTTTTGTGTATGAACTAATATAGCTGGTTTTATATATGAAACTGTTTAAGACAATAACAGACAGCGTGGCCAAATTTCGCTGAATTCGGAGAATTATTGTAGGCGTAAGAATTCTGTCTGAGATGATTCCTCCTAGGCTTTACACACGGAATGCCATAGTTAATATACTCTCATTACCACTTGTGGTGGTAAGTCCGTCTGTCTGTCTGTTGTAAACATTCTACCGCCTAGAATAGTTGTCCGAATTCAATAAAACTTGGCCAAATTGTTTGTTATTGTCCTAAGCAGTTTGCTATTTAAAACCAGCTATATCGATTCATAAGCAAGGAAATTATAGACCGATATCTGAAACAAACTCAAAATTTCGAAAATGAACTCTTATAATTTCTTCTAAAAATGTAATTGGACTTAAAAAAAATTAATTTTAGCATACAATTTCACGTGCTTCAACAAAATCTGATTAAAAGGAAAAAAGTTATAAGCTATAATTGATACACCACAAACTCTTTGTGTCATATGGGCCGCAATTTTAAGATAATTTACTGAAATTTGTTACATATACTTATTTTGATACAATAATAAATCCAAAGAAGTCATATTGTTCTGGGATCATTAATTGACCCAACTCCCATATAAGGACCCTTCCCATAATATGATTTATAGCTTATAAAACTTTTAAATTTTTTTGAAATTTGGCAAAATCAATTTTTTAACTATTTTAAACCGGAAAACCGGTTTGAGCCTATAAAACAATCAAATAAACACTAATTTCATTGGAACTCGGTACAATGTATTTTTTAACTATTTTTATTGTATATTTTTAGTTAGAACAATCTCGGTTTATATTTTGATGTAGCTCCCATATCAGGCCCCTCACCGAAAACAGTTTTCATCTTATAAAACGTGTATATAAAGACCAATTCTATTGAAATTCGCACTATTATTTTGCTAACTGTTCTGAAGATATTATATTAATTTGCCCTATATCGGTCCACATTTAAATAAAGATAAAACATTTAAATTAAAATTTAGAACAATAATTTTTCTAACTATAATCAAAGTATATTATAAATATGAACAATCTTGGTCTAAATTTTGCTGTAGCTCCCATATAGGACTCCTTCCCGGAAAACAGTTTTGAACTTATAACAAGCATATTTTTTGTTTTTATACGCTCCACAGTACAAGTGGTAGAGAGAGAATATTAACTTTGTCATTCTGTGTGTAACGCTAAGAATGAATTATTTAAGACCCCACAATATATATATTCATGACTTCAAATCAAAATCTCAGTCGATTTTCGTCGATCTCTCTGTCTGCTCATATCCAAAAAGAAAAAAGGCAGTTCAGTAGAAAAATTTTTCAGCCAAAATTGTAACTAATTTTATGACTGATTAAGTATTTCTGTGTTATATACATTTGTGGGTGTATGTGTATCTATGGAACCTAACGTATTAACTTTACACGAATTTGTGGTGGAGGGTATTGAAGATTCGGCATAGCCGAATATAGCCTTCTTACTTGTTGTTATTACATTTTTAGAATAAAACAACAACAATAAGATAAATTGCTGCAAGATTTTTTGTGTGCTTGTTTATATGTGCAAGCACATTTTTTTTCTTCTTTTGATTTCTTCTCAACAATTTCGCAATTTTGAGGAGTAAAGAAATAATCATCTTTTTTACTCTTAGCTGAAGGAAGAGTAATATAATCTATAAACAAAAATTAAAATTTTAATCGAAAAAAGAGTTTTATATTTTTTAATCTTCTCTAAATAAGAGTAAAAATAAAGATCATTTCAAAATTAAAATTTTGCTCTGAGTTTGGAAGAGCACAAGTTGCTTAGAACGATGGACTACATTCGAAAATGGCAACATCCGATGTTTTATCTCAGGTCAGGTGTAGGAGAAGGTGGTATTCACCAGGCTCATTCCGTTAAGTATATCCTTTCATATTGTAATGTCTTAATGGAATCCCGGATTACTCTTCCATATTTGAGATTTTAGGTTTAACATTTTTTCAAAATTTGGTATGAAAACTCGCTCTGTTAAATATTCTGGCTATGGGGTGTGATAACTGGAGGTATTAGCCACCATTTCCACTTGGATTCATCCGCCCATGTTGTCCCGTCTTCGTGGAATCCTTGATTATCCTTTGAGATTTTAAGTTTAACATTTTTTTCAAAATTTGCTATGAAAACTCGCTCTGTTAAATATTCTGGCTATAGGGTGTGATAACTGGAGCTATTGGCCACCATTTCCACTTGGATTTATCCGCCCATGTTGTCCCCTTTTCGTGGAATCCTTGATTATCCTTTGAGATTTTAAATTAAATTTTTTTCAAAATTTGGTATGAAAACTCGCTCTGTTAAATATTCTGGCTATGGGGTGTGATAACTGGAGGTATTAGCCACCATTTCCACTTGGATTCGTCCGCCCATGTTGTCCCGTTTTCGTGGAATCCTTGATTATCCTTTGAGATTTTAAGTTTAACATTTTTTCAAAATTTGCTATGAAAACTCGCTCTGTTAAATATTCTGGCTATGGGGTGTGATAACTGGAGGCATTGGCCACCATTTCCACTTGGATTCATCCGCCCATGTTGTCCCGTTTTCGTGGAATCCTTGATTATCCTTTGAGATTTTAGGTTTAACATTTTTTTCAAAATTTGATATGAAAACTCGCTCTGTTAAATATTCTGGCTATGGGGTGTGATAACTGGAGGTATTGGTCACCATTTCCACTTGGATTCATCCGCCCATGTTGTCCCGTTTTCCCGAAATCCTTGTTTTTTGTCAGTATTCTGATTGTGCAGAGCTCTGTTAAACCGTTAACAGAGCTCTGTTAATTGGTTAACAGAGCTCTGTTAAGTGAAAAGGTTTGTGTCTAGGATCAAATTTTAAAATTTATCTTCACACACATTAAATCGATTATATAACTTTATGCGTTTAGTGGCATGGTTTTCTACTGGATGTGTGTAGTCTTTGGACAGATATTACCAATGATCTGTAAGTAGCAGAATTACGTTTAGGATTTCAATAATCGTATGTTGACTAACAGGGAGGCTGCTTATTCCGAATCCTTAATAAATGCTGTTTTTACCTTGGAAAAAGAAGAGCTTGAAGAGCTTGGTAATGTCCGACCAAGGTGTAGAGTGAAAATTTAATGGATAGACTTATGGAAAATAAATCTCCAGCTGTTAACATCTCAGGATAGCGTTGGCCAAGTGAGGGCTAACCATAAGGTAGAGAAAGAGATTAATTAATTGGCGTAAGTAAAATAAATGTCCAAGAAAGCTGAGTTCGCAGCGGAAAATCATCGCACCTTTGACATCTATAAGTGGCCTGGAAAACTCGCGAACGGTCTGTTTTTATGCTATGGGTCTTGAAAGTAATTACAACGGAAAAACACCAGTCTCACGTGAAGAATCTAAGCATAATGTCCGAGCGTGGAGTAAATTAAGTTGAAGGTGTTGACATCTCTGGAAAACTCTCGCATTTCTACAAATTTCCTGAAAAATGACACCGTTATAAGTTCTACGATAATTGTGTCGATCACCTGAAAATTTCAAAGGGCTTAGGGTTTAGACAATGAGCTGACTGAGACAGAGTAGTAAATATAATGAATAAACCTAACAGGCCCGTTCGATATGCCTCTTAAACTCATACGTGTTGCAATGAATTCGTTCGGTAATGCCTCTTGTAAGTAACTTAATGGATCGATTATAATTGGAATTGGTTTCCGATAAATTTTTAGCGCCACTCTTATTTGCAATAGTTTTGTAAACGATTCTTCTGTATACTATTCTGGGAAGACCGTTGTGTGGTAACTGTGATTTTCGGGAAAATATAAAATAGGAAATATCAATTTCACTTCGATAGCTGATATTTTTGAAATCGATCATTTAAATTTTTCTGAAGTTCAGCATTCATCATGGGTTAAGCAAAAACCCAACCAATTTTTATTGAAGCAAGAAAAAGAGTAACAAATATTTTATAATTTTTTTTCCTCCTGAACAACAACCGAACAACATCAGTTATAGCAGCAACATCAACATTTAACATAAAATCTCTTGTTATTTTTATTACTTTTATTTGTCTTACTGTTTGTTGTAATTCTTACTGTTGCTGGTACTCATGCTGTTGCTGTTGCTGATGTTGTTGTTATTCTTGCTATTATTATTGCTTCGATCAATGTTGGCTCTTTTTGTTTATTTCATTCTTCGTTTGTAGCATTTTGTTCATTTTTAGTATCTTCAGTAGCTTTAAGCATTTGTTTTATAGACAGTTTATTTCTTATATTTTCGTGTATTTTAGCTCGAAGCTTTTTCCTTATTCTTCTTCTTCTTCTGATTTTTACAACTTTTAATGTTTCTTTACAAAAAATATTTTATATTTCAAAGGGGGGTAACCAATTGAAATATTAATACATGCGTATTATTTATTATAAACACCAAAAAGAACAAGAATTAAAGCACTAAAAGCAGCAAAAAATAATAAAAAAATAACAACAAATAAGATAAAACATTAATTATTATTAATTGCTTTTTTGTTGTTTTTGTTGGTTGTTTCATACATTGGATTACTGGCGGTTGGACTGTCAAAAAAATGAAAGAAAAGCAAAAGCATATTACAAGCTCTTTATTATATTTATACAAAAAAAGAAACAGATATTAAATAAAACATTAACGATATACAATTTACAATTGTTTTAAATTCGTTTGAAAAGGGACAACAGAGAATTTAAGGAATTGATTGTAAATAAAAAGGTACATCCGGGGGCTGTAAATTGACGTTAACTTAAGAAAACCTCAAGAGAAGGAGAACGGTTCCTTGCAAAATAGTTGGTGATAAATAAGGTTAATATGCCATATAGCTTCGACTATCCTAATCGATACAATCTTTACTAAATTTTTTACCTCTGAACCAATCAAAGACATAATGTCGGTGGGGAAATTATTACGAATTTCTTCTACTTATTTTCACTTCAAAAGTTTTTAATTTAAAAACTTTTAGAGTTTCAAGTGCCCCTTTTTTCAGTTTATGCTGAAAAGCTATAGGCTTAGAATATATCTGGAAATTGAATGGGCCTCTAACTTATGGTGATAAGCTGGACATTCGAGTACAATATCGATATTACATGCGGAATTTTAGGCCTTACGTTAGCTCCTTTCTTAATTGAAGTATTAAAACGTAATTCGAATGATAACAGATTCATACTATTCATAGGCCACTTTTTCTGTGGACTATGAGCCTTTGAATGAGCAAATGAGTGTCAGTGTTTATAATCAAAGCTCTAGTACATGACCAGTTGAGATTCACGATCTTTCTGAAATATATGATGACGACTTTCGCATAGCAGATTTTTCCAAAGATACTATGTATCGCGTTGGCTTAAAAAATAGTCTCTTATATCTCTTATTCCTTTGTCATGTTTACCGCAATTTATCTACATCTGCCACTTAGGCAGGTGTCTTCAACTTCTACTTTCTCTTTTCTTTTCAGTTGATTCTTCTTATTTGTGAGATGAGAGATTCTGATTCTACCTTTCCGAAATACTCTGAAATTATCCTAAAATGTTATTTCATGTACAAATCGGTCTTAATTCGTTAAGTTGTTCCATTGTGGATCAGTTATATGTCACCTTCCATGATCTTTTAATGAGGAATGATTTCAGTTACCATCGAAGGTACTCAAGCATGATGATTAAATATGGATAACTGATTCTTGTTAATGGATGTGTTCGTTAAATAATTTCGCATGACCAACAGCTATATCGAAGCTTATCAAATCATATTTAGAGGAAAGGCATGATCTTCTACTTTTGAAAGAAAACGCAAAAAGCCTTTAATAATTCATCCAACATTATCACTTAGGGTAAAGATGGAATTCTAGGAGCATTGAAATGATAGGAGCTTGATTAGACTTGACAATATTTGGAGCAGACAGAGCACTACTGAGTCCTTATGTAATTCGTAACTTTAATTTCTGAAGTATTCCTTTGAAAGTTTTTCATTGAAAACTCTGCTCATTGGCTAAGAACTATAACTAACCAAATTCAAACATATGCCCAGATCATATCCCCAATTTATACAAGGCGGCACTTATTAGAAGACAATACTTCTGTAACTGATAATCGAAATTCTTAAGAGAAGGCAACTACAGGTCAAAAAAAAAAAAAATCGCAGATGTATAGATTTGTTAATTCGGGCAGACAAAGCATGACTGATTTGGAACTCTTAAAACAATGATAATCGTTTCTTAGGAATTACTTAATTGGTCGATTAGGAATTCCGTGTTGAATACCCAGTCGCGAATTTTATCCATCTAATCATTTGCCAAGACGATGAACAACCACTTAATTCGTAACATTAATAAACGAATGCAGAAATGGTTTTTAAAGAGGCAATCCAATGACATTGGTATTCGCAATCTTTAAAGGAATTAAAGGTGAAAATCAATTAGAGCTTGCTAAAAGGGAATGGATTTGGAAAATCTTACACATGATTATGATATTCACATGTGAACGACAGTTAACAAAACCCTGGCGATTGGATCGAAAATTATTTTTCAATTTCAATTTCAGGATTCCATTACTGAATCGTGACATTTATGACAATGTTTGAAGGTCAGTAATCTTATAAAATTGTCAATAATGAAGTTATCTGAATCTACTTGACATTTGAATATTTGATACACCTTATGAAAGATAGATAGGTGCCTGTCACGTGATAGGTCCTTTGACTGATCAATGTCATATCAATTTATGTTACCTTCGATTGACTGTGTCCTAACAAATCTTTGCGAACTTAGAGTTAACAATAATTTCATCGAGCTAAGCTCTTTTTAAATGGTTACTGTTTAAGTCTTAGAGCAAAGTGGAGCTAGCCTAGTATGGTGCATATGCTTTATTGTCAGTGTCCATTTATCGCTGAAAAATAGTTTCGGAAATTATAAAATGTCCTAACTGATACATTTTAAATTACGTGAATATTTTCTCATTGGACAAATTTAAGGACCTGTTAGATCTACCAGATTATTTGGGGCATTCCTTTAAAATCAAGTAAAAAATAATATATCGTTGACAAGTGTTTGAATAATTTACCGTTCCCTTCATTCTTAAAAAAACTGTTGTTAGTGTAAATCATTCATTTTTTGCTTTGTGTATCTTTGGTTTTTAATCTTGTTTTCTTGCATTTCTTTTCCTCTCTCTTTACTTTACTGTTGGAATATTTTGATTATGTCTCTTAGATTTTTGGTAGGTTTGAACTTCATTTATACGATTATTTTTCAATAATTTTTTTTCTTCTTCATCCGGGCGACTTTACACAATAAAGTCTTTTCATTTTATTGTATCGATTTTTTCTTCTTCAATTTATATATATTTTTTTTCTTTCCGATAATCAGCAATTGAAATCTGTTATTTGTGGGCTGGGTTTACATAAACCATATGAAAGTCAATAGTTATCTGTAGTTACACCCTTAAATTCAAATAAAAAGAGATCCACAAAAATTAAAAGATTCAGTTCAATATTTTTATTTCATTTTTTTTTATTTTTTATAAAATTTAACCGTATTTTTCTTGTCCTCTTCGTTTATTTCACAGTTTAATAAAATGATTTTTCATGAATTTTTTATTTTATTTTGTTTGTTTTTTTTTTTATGTAAAAATATTAAGACAGCTGCCTTTTATTCAGAGGATTTCTGTTTTTTTTTTTTTTTGATAAGCGGTGCTTTTTTCGTTGTTTTCCTTTTAGTCTTCTTTAAGGTCATCAGGGCTTTAAATATGGTATTTTTATAACCTACACCACCACAAGTGCATATATTAATTTTGTCATTCCGTTAGTAACGCTTAAATGGAATCATATCAGACCCCGAGTTGATTTAGCTATGTACATCTGTCTGTTTTTGTCACGCTCACCTCCACAATAATTGACAGAGCTCAATGAAATTTGACCTGAGTATTTCTTATAGTACGGAAAAGTTTTCTATTTAAAACCAGCAAAATCGATTTAGTATATTAAAAGATATAAACCGATATCTCATGCAACCTCTAAGTTTAAGCGAAGAACTTTGGTAAAATTGCAAATAAAAATGGACAAATAAGAATTATTTTTTGCCAACACATGAAGTTATGTGTACATCTAAAGTAATGAAACCTTTATGGAAATCGGTTCAGAAGAAAATATTTTATAGCTAAAAAAGATAATTAAGTGCTTCGTGCTATATTTGAAGAAAACTTTTATATATTGTATACTTTAGTGAGTGCATGTGTGAGTATGTATGTATGAACCACAATGAATTTACTTCACACACTTTTGGTGGTGAAGAGTATTAAAGATTCGGCACAGCCGAATATAGAATTCCTACTTGTCTTTATATATTTCTTTCATTGAAATCATAAGAGAAAGGTTGCATTTTTTTCCATTTTCCTCTTTAGTTATTTTCTCTCTCACTCTTTTCTTTTGGGTTCTAAAGATTAGTTTGATTTTATAATTTGCTATGAAAGTGTTGTGTCATACAGAACTAATTCCTTAAAGTTTAATTATAAGCATCATATTTCATTATCAGATTATTGAGAAAATAAAAAACTAAATATTTTCTTTAAAAAAAAAACATCAAATATGTGAGTTTGTTTTACTTTATGTCAGATTAAAAGCTTAAAATTGCTGAAAAATTTTGTTCGAAAGAAAATTAAATTTAATTTATCTTGATTTTTAATAACAGATTGTTTACTGAAGTAAATTATAATGAATTATTATTAAACGGAATGAGAACTACCTTATATTTCGAAAGAAATGCTTTAAGAAGTTATTTTGTTACTCAAGTTTCAGTTATGTTTTAAACCCACATGTTCAATCCATATTCAAGCGTTTCGTATCGTATGAAATCTTTGAAAAATATTAATTCCAAAAAAATATTAAAGATTATTTTTTACAAACTGATTTTTTTACACACTCCCATAAACTCATAGCCAGAATGTGTTTATTATTTATTTAGGACAAATTTCAGGTTCCAAAGTCTAATTGCTTTCAAACCTTATATTTTTCCAAATATATAATCTACCAGATTTCGATAAAACAGACGTCTTATGGTTGATGGACAAGCATTTTTTGATACACGTATATTCAGATCTAATATAGATGAATTAGCACTGAACTAGAAAGGAATCTGAAATCTGAACAAGAACTAGAATCTGAACTAGAAGTGAACTAAAATCAGAACTTAAATATGAACTAGATTCTGAATTAGAACTGATTTAGAATCAGAATTTAATTCTGAACCAGAACCTAAACAAGACTTTGAATTAGAATCTGAACTGAAATGTGAACTAAAACTTAATCTACAATAAGAATAAAAATAAGGAATTTTAATCTGCAACAGAATCTGAACTACAATCTAAATTAGAATCTAGACTTGAATTTAAACTAGAATCTAAAGTAGAATTTCAACCAGAATCGGAACTAGAAGCTTAATTTGAACTGAACTAGGCTTTGATCTGGAATCTGAACTCTTAACTAAACTTAAACTGGACTAAACTTAATCAAAACTAGAACATGTCTAGATCGGAGCGTGAATAGAACTAGCAGAGTACTATAATGGAACTGGAACAGAATTAGAGATACACTAGAACTTCTAGTTTTTTTTTAAGTTTCAGTTCCAATATTTTCTGGGCTCTTTTAGTCTCAATTTTGTTCATCTCGTAATATTGTTTATTCTGTTCTCGATCAGTTCTAGTTCTAGTTTTTTGGTTAAGTTCTGGTCAGTTTCTAATTTAAGTCAGTTCTAGTTCAGTTACAAGTTAAGTTCTAGTTCAATTCTAGTTCAGTTATGGTCAGCTCTAGCCCCAATTTTAGTTCATAGTCCGTTCTATAATAGAATTGAAGGTAGAATAAGAACTAGTTTTCAATGAAGGTATTAATTGTATTAGTATATCTACATATCCCCAAGTAATAGGCTGATTATGGACCTAATTTATGCTCAGGTAAAGATTTGGTCATGCACCATACTTTTGGACCACATTTTTATTTTTATTTAAGTCTTAATCCTGGACTTTTGCTTGTGTTTATAAATTTGAGAATTGGTTTCATTAATGAAACTCTCTTCTGCAATTCATATGGTTAATAATGTTATCTTATCTGCATCATAACACCTTCAGTTCGAGATTATTTTCCATCATATCAACATGTGCTTTAAGCTCTTCACTTTAAATAAAAAAACAATTTAAAATTCCCTCAAATGATGCACTATATTTTACTCCAACCATAACTTTGTTTTTCTTTATGAATTCATTTTTGTTGTATGGCCCGCAGTACCGGTTATAATAACAAAAGACAACCTTGAAATGAAAGCAACCAACCTACACACAAACATTTACTGCCAAACAATTTTGTAAAACAACCCACGGGCGTTAAAAAAAAGAAACGCCGTTCAAAAATAACCAAAAAACACTTTTGAATTTTAATTAAATTATAATTACGTGTTGCAAAAATTCTGTTTGCTTTACCTTTATTTTTTGGTGTTTTACTCGATTTATAATTAATTTGCCTGTAATTTATACTACTTACAACGAAAATTCAGTTCTTTCTTCACCAACCCCAAAAACAAAAGGAGCAAAAAACGAAAAAAAAAAAACAGTTCGAAACAAAAAAATATTTGAAAATAATCCTTAAATAAATACATTTTTGCGTGAAACTTTGGTAAATAAAAACCAAAATAGTGTTTTTTTTGTGTTTCAGTTTTTTTTTTTTTGAACAAAAAAGACTGAAACCAACAAATCTCAGTCTGACATGAACACGAAGAAGACAACACCAACATCCAAACCAAAAAGAATGTTGCAACAACACTGAAGAAAAGAGAGAGAAGGGAATTTTTGTTGCTGTTGAAGCTAAATTAATGAATAAAAGTAGAGAAATGTATATATGTGTTGGCATTGGAGTGTGTTGCATAAAGGATAAATTTCAACTTTCATTTCCTTTTAAACTAACACACACACATACACATCCTCTCATATATTCGTTTTCAACGTGTGTTAAGTATAAGATCATAATAAACTCTTATATGTTGGCTTAAACGTAAATTTAGTTGTTTTGTTGGTGTCTATCCAGTCATAATTTCTTTATGTTTCTTTAGAACCCAAAAAACAACAGCAACAACAAAACCTCACAGCAGTCGAGGAAGAAACAGTAAAAACGAATCGTAAATACCCTTCACCAGACATCAATTACAGATTTGCACATTGGCCCAAAATTCGCCGCAATTGTAGATAAATGAGCTGCTGTTATTGAACATTTTATGGAAATCTCTAGCTTGTTCGCTTACTTAGCTCACTTTAATTCAAATCCAATATAGGGTTTCCAGTTATTCTCGCCTTATTGCGCTTTAAGGCATTTGGTTATGTAAGCGTATTTCTTTTACCCCTCTATCTTTTTAATTATTTGATTCCTTTTTCTAACAACTCCTTAGTGTCCAGATGCATTGCTTATAGTTTAGTTAATTATGGTTTCTAGTTCTGTCATATAAAGAACTAATTTAGTCCTATTTCCATGTTTGGCGATCTTCCTGGCTTTAGGGCAATACATTTTGCGTCAATATTTGAACCAGGTATTTTGTCATATGTTTCGATACTCTAGAATTGTTCACCCAAAATTTGTTGTGATATTCTGGTGATATAATCTATATTCACTATTTATCCACACTTTCATTACCTGGAGTCGATATGCCGTGCATATCTTAGTCGAATTTCTATTTCTTGGATGAAAGCATTGATTTAAATGCTCCAGATGGTGTTTTCCTCATGGCACTTAACTTTTACTTAGGAAGTACATTCTTTGAACCTTGTTTAGTATTTAAATGTTGCATCCAAGTTCATTAAGGTGTAATTTAACAAATGCCTTCTGTAGAGCCAGTGTGAGATTTTTGAATTGAAACCCCTATTTAGATTAGATTGGCTTCTCTATATAACGACCAGTATCTGTGGCCACTGGTTGCACCAAAAAATTCTGAGACAGGATGAACCCCAAGTTACTGGACTCGGTTTTATATCTAACTTTCTTTGTTATGGAAACGAAGATTATTGAAGCTAATTTTCAAAATTTATCCAGTCTTGCCTGGTTAGTGCTATATTCATATCGTGTTCTGTACTTCCACATAGTTTAGCTTGGGTTTTCCCGTTCCGAAGTATTAAGATCTCGTCCGCGATACAGAATTTTTAAATCCATTGTGGGGTAGCATCCTTAAGAAACTGAAATTGTGTACAGTACAAATAACAACCCATATGATAGGCGATTGTATGCCTCTCTGTGGTGTACATATTATATTGACTCTTCGCCATAATTTAGAAAAACTTCTCTATGATGAATAAATTTGAACTCCTTCTAAATTAAAACTTTTACCGCGGATCGGGGTAAAGTAAGTTTCACATAAAGCTGCCATTACAGCTTCCCAATAATAAAGAGTGGGCGGTACCTCTTCTCCTTGTCCTGTTTACAAACATAGTGAAAGACAATGAAAATTTCAACTAAATAAATCGATCCATTTTAGAAATCTAGAGTTTCCAAATAAACATACATTGTTCCCTTTGATGTTCGATGTGTAAGACGTAGGTCAAAACAGCATGTACAGCCCGTGTTGCCAACGCTTACCAATGGCAGAAAATTTGAGCTGTGAATTCTGATTGAATCATGTATGCGATTGTAGTACTTATAGTCCAATGTAAAAAATGATTGCATCCAATTGTCTCCCATTTTGCACATGAAAACATTACGATCGTTTCATCTGTTTGGAAAAGAGTAATTTTTAATCAAAAATTATAACAGATATCGGACTATATACATATTTATATTATTTAACTGATTTTTCTGTTGTTATTTGCTTTTCTGTCAGTGGCTGAAAGAAGACAAGTAAATGACAGTGACTGAATCACTTCAGATTCTTAGATGATCCTAACACATATATATATTACATGATATCTTAATTTTCTTTACCTCCTGCACGCCTAATGAGAAAGTGAATACACAACTCCACACTTTCTTACGTAGTGAAGAGTGTAATAATGGAAAAACCTGAAAATTAAATGAAAAAAAAATACTAAAAAAAATTCTCAAGAATTCATAAAATGAATGAACAATTATAGCAACAACAACAAAAACAAAACAGAAAAAATAGAAAAAAATCTAAAGAACATAAATACAAAATATGTTTTTGTTCTTGTGCAATTAGAATGCGTGTTAAGTGCTGCGAAAAACAGTAAAACAACAACTACAACAACACAAAAGATACACAAATTTATAACCTTCTTTTCTGACTTGTACAAATAAACATCCAAACAAACAAACAAACAAACAAACAACAACATAACAAATAAACAGACTCTCGGATACAATCATCCACACAAGAGCTTTCATTTTTTTCTGTTGTTGGTGTTGTTGTTGTTGCTTATTTTAAGTACAAATGAAAAAGGAATAACAATAACAAAACTCACCTGCCAGCAGCTAAATAAATGAGAATAAAGTGTTTTATATGAATAAAAACAATAACAAACAACAAGAGTAGCAAAAAACAAAGACAATAATATTACACAAACAAGAGCAGTATCCAGAAACA